>CM022403.1:64827932-64850762 GCA_011833715.1 Carcinoscorpius rotundicauda | reverse complement strand
CCACAACTCACATTGCTGTATTTGTTGATATGCTAAACTACTCACATCTTCCACAATTTACATTGCTGTATTTGTTGACTTGCTAAACTACTCACTTGATCCTCCACAACTCACATTGTTGGATTTGTTGACTTGCTAAACTACTCACTTCATCCTCCACAACTCACATTGCTGTATTTGTTAAACTGCCAAACTACTCACTTCATCCTCCACAACTCACATTGCTGTATTTGTTCACCTGCCAAACTACTTACTTCATCCTCCACAACTCACATTGTTGGATTTGTTGACTTGCTAAACTACTCACTTCATCCTCCACAACTCACATTGCTGTATTTATTGAAATGCTAATCTACTCACGACATTCTCCACGACTCACATTGCTGTATTTGTTGACCTGCTAATCTACTCACGACATCTTCCACAACTCACATTGCTGTATTTGTTGATATGCTAAACTACTCACATCTTCCACAACTCACATTGCTGTATTTGTTTACTTGCTAAACTACTCACTTCATCCTCCACAACTCACATTGTTGTATTTGTTGGCTTCCTAAACTACTCACTTCATCCTCCACAACTCACATTGTATGATTTGTTGACTTGCTAAACTACTCACTTCATCCTCCACAACTCACATTGCTGTATTTGTTGACCTGCTAAACTACTCACTTCATCCTCCACAACTCACATTGTTGTATTTGATGACCTGCCAAACTACTCACTTCATCCTCCACAACTCACATTGCTGTATTTGTTGACCTGCTAAACAACTCACATTGTTGTATTTGTTGACCTGCTAAACTACTCACTTCACCCTCCACAACTCACATTGCTGTATTTGTTGACCTGCTAAACTACTCACGACATCCTCCACAACTCATTGTTGTATTTGTTGGCTTGCTAAACAACTCACTTCATCCTCCACAACTCACATTGTTGGATTTATTGACCTGCTAAACTACTCACGACATCCTCCAAAACTCACATTGCTGTATTTGTTGATATGCTAAACTACTCACATCTTCCACAACTCAAATTGCTGTATTTGTTGACCTGCTAAACAACTCACGACATCCTCCACAACTCACATTGTTGTATTTGTTGACCTGCCAAACTACTCACTTCACCCTCCACAACTCACATTGCTGTATTTGTTGACCTGCTAAACTACTCACGACATCCTCCACAACTCACATTGTTTTATTTGTTGGCTTGCTAAACAACTCACTTCATCCTCCACAACTCACATTGTTGGATTTATTGACCTGCTAAACTACTCACGACATCCTCCACAACTCACATTGCTGTATTTGTTGATATGCTAAACTACTCACATCTTCCACAACTCACATTGCTGTATTTGTTGACTTGCTAAACTACTCACTTCATCCTCCACAACTCACATTGTTGTATTTGTTGGCTTGCTAAACTACTCACTTCATCCTCCACAACCCACATTGTATGATTTGTTGACTTGCTAAACTACTCACTTCATCCTCCACAACTCACATTGCTGTATTTGATGATTTGCCAAACTACTCACTTCATCCCACACAACCCACATTGCTGTATTTGTTAACCTGACAAACTACTCACTTCATCCTCCACAATTCACATTACTGTATTTGTTAACCTGCCAAACTACTTACTTCATCCTCCACAACTCACATTGCTGTATTTGTTGACTTTCTAAACTACTCACGACATTCTCCACGACTCACATTGCTGTATTTATTGACATGCTAATCTAATCATGACATCACAATTCACATTGTTGTATTTGTTGACCTGCTAAACTACTCACGACATCCTCCACAACTCACATTGCTGTATTTGTTCACCTGCTAAACAACTCACGACATCCTCCACAACTCACATTGCTGTATTTGTTGACCTGCTAAACTACTCACGACATCCTCCACAACTCACAATGTTCTATTTGTTGGCTTGCTAAACAACTCACTTCATCCTCCACAACTCACATTGTTGGATTTATTGACTTGCTAAACTACTCACTTCATCCTCCACAACTTACATTGTTGTATTTGTTGATATGCTAAATAACTCACATCTCCACAACTCACATTGCTGTATTTGTTGACTTGCTAATTACTCACTTCATCCTTTACAACTCACATTGTTGTATTTGTTGGCTTGCTAAACAACTCACTTCATCCTCCACAACTCACATTGTATGATTTGTTGACTTGCTAAACTACTCACTTCATCCTCCACAACTCACATTGCTGTATTTGTTGACCTGCTAAACTACTCACTTCATCCTCCACAACTCACATTGTTTTATTTGATGACCTGCCAAACTACTCACTTCATCCTCCACAACTCACATTGCTGTATTTGTTGACCTGCTAAACTACTCACTTCATCCTTCACAACTCACATTGTTGTATTCTTTTACTTCCTAAACTACTCTTTTCATCCTCCACAACTCACATTGTTGTATTTGTTGGCTTGCTAAGCTACTCACTTCATCCTCCACAACTCACATCGTTGGATTTGTTGACTTGCTAAACTACTCACGACATTCTCCACAACTCACATTACTGTATTTGTTGACATGGTAAACTACTCACGACACCCTCCACAACTCACATTGCTGTATTTGTTGGCCTACTAAACTACTCACGACATCTTCTACAACTCACATTGCTGTATCTGTTGGCCTGCTAAACTACTCACTTCATCTTCACAACTCACATTGTTGTATTTCTTGACTTCCTAAACTACTCACTTCATCCTCCACAACTCACATTGTTGTATTTTTTGGCTTACTAAACTACTCATTTCATCCTGCATAACTACATTGTTGTATTTGTTGGCTTGCTAAACTACTCACTTCATCCTCCAAAACTCACATTGTCGGATTTGTTGACCTGCTAAACTACTCACTTCATCCTCCACAACTCACATTGTTGTATTTGTTGGCCTTCTAAATTACTCACTTTATCCTCCACAACTCACATTGTGTATTTGTTGGCCTGCTAAACTACTCACTTCATTTTTTACAAGTTATGTTGTCTTTTTTGACCTGCTAAACTACTCATTTCTCCCTCCACAACTCACATTGTTATATTTGTTGATCTGCTAAACTACCCACTTCATCCTTCAGAACTCGCATTGTTGTATTTATTGACTTGCTAAATTCCTCACTTCTTTCTCCATAACTCACTTTGCTATATTTGTTCCCCTGCTAAACTACAGAGTACATCCTGCATAACTCACATTGTTATCTTTATTTAAATACGTCTGGAATTAATCAGAGATTTTACATCTTTCATAGTTTCTTGTAAGATGCAAAATCTCTGACAGTAATAAACTTGTAGAAGCAACAAAATCTTAGAAAATTGGAAACATGTCGTTTTTGAATTAGTACCGTAGAACTGATTGGATAAAGTATTATTAGCTGTAGTTTTATATCTGACATTCACTACTTTGTGATCTGTCGTCGTTATTTAACACTTATATAACACTAATCTATGACCTTTGTTAAACAATATTTCATTTAGTAAATTTTATTAAATATCCTTTCAATAAATAAATATTTATGATTTTTCTTCACTCACATAATTCTTAGTTTTTTCGCTGTGTTTTAACAGAACTATGGGAAGCTTTTATTTATTTGTTTTAAAGCCAATCGACATTCTCTTGTCTGCTGTATCTGCCCCCCGCTAGTACAGCGGTATGTCTCCGGATTTACAACGTTAAAATCAGGGGTTCGATTCCCCTCGGTTGACTGAGCAGATAGCCCTGGGTGGCTTTGCTATAAGAAATACACACTGCTGTGTCTACCGCGGGGAAGCGAACCGCAGAACAGTTATGTCATTGCTCTCCCACTGGGTAAACAACCGAGCCTGAATGTTTCTTATAACAAATACACTTCTATTCAGAGTCAATATAAATATTGTAGCTGTGTTATTCTTAGTGCATGTGATGAACCAGATGGAAATGAAGTGTAAATAAGTGATAGGATTCAAACAGTATAAATATCTCGCCACCCCTATTTACATACACAAACGTATTTTGTGCCGGCCATGTTATTTTTCCATGTTTTCAACAGTTTAATTTCTACACCTTCCTGCTACAGACTACTGGCAAAATCATAAAAACTATTTATCATCAGTATCTATTTATTATCAGTATCCTCCTGAAGACACAAAACCAGAAGATTAAAGTAATAAGTCGTCGGTGATCTATTTACACAACAATAAATACACCGTAACGAGTAATCAATTCAAAATATATTTTTACGTAAATAGCAGACACTTCTGTCACGTGAGTGATGAACCACAAATAAATTTCTTTATTCGGTGTGTCTGTTTAACGATGACTTGTAACTGATGAGCGATGATTATAAAACATTATAAATTTATAAAACAAATTTAAAATGGGTTTTCTTAGTAATAATATGTTATTATTTTAAAAAACCGCCTGAGCCACTCCAGACAAATAAGAAATAGTTTAAGTGTAATTTGTTCCTGTCTTTTGTAAGTTTTTCCTTATCGCGTTTTTTTCTTTATTAGTCGTTTGAAAGACGGACTTCCACTTATCACAAATTCTCTGTCAAGTCTTGTCAGTGTGGAGTCTTGGATTTGAGGTGTTGGAATCCATCAATTAAGCCACAGTTTGGTGGATAGTTTTCACCACAGTTTGTGTTCTATCTACCCAGAATTTTTTAGGCTTATTTTCTTGTGTCAACTGTGGTTTAAGTTCTGATAATAATTGGTAAAAGTCACTGTTGAATCGATGAAGTTAACTGTATTAAAATCTGTGATTTTCCGGTTTTAATTTGACTAAGATAATTTAACCCGCTACAGGTTTTAATTGGTTGTCGTCGCTTACAATGTCATCACGAACTTGTTAGACATATTAATACCAGTGAAAGAAAGGCTAAATCTATTATGATTTGGGTTTTGTTAAAGTTGTACAGTTGTCGTTAATAACTGTCATGTTGTTTAGTGGGTGTGAGTTTTAAACTTATCCTTTAATAATTGTCATGCTGTGTGACAGATGTATGTTGTAGAGTTATCGTTAATAATTGTCATGCTGTGTGACAGATGTAGGTTGTATAATTATCGTTAATAATTGTCATGTGGTGTGGTGGATGTAGGTTGTAGAGTCATCATTAATAAACCTTATGTTGAGAGTATAGTGATTTTAAAAGGAAGGTTTAATCAGGATTAGATTGTGGGGGCATGTACATTGCGAATAAACATATTCTTAGTGAAGAATATATGTCCGTATATTTGTTAAATGCGAAATTGTTTTCGTACAGTAAGGCTATAACTCTTAGAATGTTTAATGATAATTTGGGAGATTTAAGTTAACGTTTCTTTTACAATTACAACAAAGATAGTAAGTTTAAAAGTTAAATCAAAGTGCCACGCTAACGGTTTTTTTGTTTGAATTTCGTGCAAAGCTTCACGAGGTCCATCTGTGCATGCCGTCTCTAATGTGTCAGTGAAAGACAGATAGTCAACTCCACTCACCGCCAACTTTTGGGCTACTCTTTTACTAAAGAATAGTGAGATTGATCGTCACATTATCACGCACCCACCCACGGTTGAATGGGCAAGCATGTTTGTTGTAACGAGTTTCAAAGTCGCGACTCTCAGATTGTGAGTCTAGCGCCCTAACCATCTTACCCTATCAGTCCCAATGTGAAGGATTGTCTGTCACTTTTATTACACATTCACAACTTAAAGTGAGGGGAGTATTTTGTGGTATACCTTGGATTCATACCAGATGAGCTAGATATGAGATCCAGAGCTATTTCATAGGACCATGACCCGATACATCTGCTCCGTTACCTCCAATCAGTGCAATAATGGTATTGGTACAGTATATTTGGTTCCGCTGGTGGCGCTCAAATCGAAAGTTAGGTTAATGATTTTACACACTGTTTATTTTGGGAAAAATATCAATTCCTCGCCCCAGTTAAACAATAGCATAAGATAACAAACGATACAGTCTAGGATTTCAGTGCATTTTACTTCGTGAATAAATATTTTCTTAGTTATTCCAAAATATTCAAAAAGAGTTCTCAAGAGATAAGAAATTAGCATGCACAGTATCTAAAAACTCGTTCTTTGTTATCGAGCTTTCATAAATTTTAATAAATTACGTAAAGTTTTTTTTAATTTCTTTACATCGGATTTCCAAACGTGTCGATTTTTTCTATCAATAAAACATTCAATTAAAACTTTAGAATAAAAGAAAAACAAATTGGTATGAAGATATTTCGTCACAAATATAAAAAAATTTGTTAGCACGTTTGAAAATTTAAATATTTGAAGATTAAAAAAGCTACAGATCTATTTTTAAAATAAATCCGTTATGTTATCGTGTTTCATTAAACTGGAGTATCTCAAATAGGAAATACAAACAGTGGGCCGTTCTGAAGAAAAGTTCGTTTATCAAAATTTAAAGACGCTGTCGTGGAAAACATTACTCTGCAAGCTTTATACATAAGTACGTACACTGACTCACCGATACGTGTATTCTCTGAGCAAGGACGGTATTAATTCTGTCGAATAATGCGGAGAATCTGTGAAATACCAGATAAGTGAAAACAAATAAAGTTAAAATACGTAAATTATTTTGGAATCTACAAAAAACTTTCATTCGTATACTAATTCCATTTCATCGATCAGATTTTTTACAATGTTTCAAATCATATGTGCAACTATTTAATGTCTGCTTTTGTTTCTTTGGAGTTTTTTGGTTAAAACATATGCGCCTGTCGTTAAAATTAGTATTGGAAGTTAAATCCTTTAAGTAATTCTTCGTGATTCGTTGGTGTAAACAAATTTAGGTGTGTGTTTTCGCTGAGAGAGCTTTCTGGGAAACTTATAAAAAATAACAGGTTTAGAAATAATAAATTAATTTTTCATTATTGTACGGTAGTAATACCTAATACAACGGTAAATAACAGGTTTAAAAATAATAAATTAATTTTTTATTATTGTACGGTAGTAATACCTAACACAACGATAAATAACAGGTTTAGAAATAATAAATTAATTTTTCATTATTGTACGGTAGTAATACCTAATACAACGATAAATAACAGGTTTAGAAATAATAAATTAATTTTTCATTATTGTACGGTAGTAATACCTAATACAACGGTAAATAACAGGTTTAGAAATAATAAATTACTTTTTCATTATTGTAAAGTAGTAATACCTAATACAACGGTAAATAACAAGTTTAAAAATAATAAATTAATTTTTCATTATTGTACGGTAGTAATACCTAATACAACCATAAATAACAGGTTTAGAAATAATAAATTAATTTTTCATTATTGTACAGTGGTAATACCTAATACAACGATAAATAACAGGTTTAGAAATAATAAATTAATTTTTCATTATTGTACGGTAGTAATACCTAATACAACGATAAATAACAGGTTTAGAAATAATAAATTAATTTTTCATTATTGTACAGTGGTAATACCTAACACAACGATAAATAACAGGTTTAGAAATAATAAATTAATTTTTCATTATTGTACGGTAGTAATACCTAATACAACGATAAATAACAGGTTTAGAAATAATAAATTAATTTTTCATTATTGTATAGTAGTAATACCTAATACAACGGTAAATAACAGGTATAAAAATAATAAATTAATTTTTCATTATTGTACGGTAGTAATACCTAATACAACGGTAAATAACAGGTTTAGAAATAATAAATTACTTTTTCATTATTGCACAGTAGTAATACGTAACGCTAAACAACAGGCTTAGCAACAATAAGGTTGTCAGTCCTTCACTCTTGTACAGTAGTAATACTTAATACAACGGTAAACATCAGACTTAGCAACGATAAATTAATTCTTCATAGTTGTACAGTAGTAATAGCTAACACAACGGTAAACAACAACCCAATCAACAGTATGGTAGTCAGTCCTTCACTCTTGCACAGTAGTAATACCTAACACGACGGTAAACAAGAAGCATAGCAACAATATGGTAGTCAGTCCTTCACTGTTGTACAAAAGTAATTTAGCAGGTGAATGTCAAGGAACTTAGAAAACAGTCTTTAGCTGTTTACATGGATATTCAGATTATATATATTATAATTGTGTTTAGTCACCAATTAACCATATTAATTTAAATGTTATCATATCCTAGAGGAAGAGTGTAGATTGTTCTTTAAGTATTTTGTGGTTATGAAACGCCAGACGTTTCTAATCCTCCAGAGGAGAGAAATTAGACTTCCGGATGGACCAGTGGTGGTCGATGAATCGTTAAAAAAAACCCGTGAAATTGTCGACATAAATCGTTTAAAATGGATCGAACCCAAGCTTTCAAGAAAGATTCTTTTAGATTTTTTCGTACTTAAGTAAAACAAAAGAAAGTGAATCGTTATTTACGCATGCTTATGAAAACCACTTTATCGTGTTCTTGATTATATGCTTTTTCTGAACAATTTGAAATCTTAGGTGTTGACTGCTCGTGATTTGTTGTATTTTTGTGTTAGTAGATGCAACGTTTAGTGCACATCCTCCAATTCGTTATGTTCCTGATTGTTATCAGTATTACATCTTCCATTGAACAGATGTATATATCTCATACACTTCCATAAAGCTTGTGGTTGCTAGACCGCACTTCGTTGGTGAAGTGAATGTATGTAAATCTCCTGTTAACTTGTCTTCACTCATATTTTAATCGACAAATTTGCCTTTCAAGGTAATCATGGTAGATAGAGAAAAACAAATGTTGTTTAATTGAAAATTCTACTTTTCGTAACGGTTTCATCATATTCGCTTGATATGTAATTGTGTAAAATAGTAATAAATATGGCTTAAGTTTAACTTGTGTGAGATGTGAAGTCGAAGATTAATGGTTGTGTATCCTTTGTCAGAAATATGCGTTCTATGATTTGGGGCCGCGAATGTGCTATTAGATTGCTGTCCAAATACCACTTTTATATAGAAAAGAGTTGCCCAAGAGTTGGCGGAGGTCGCTATTCTCTAACATTTAGGAACAGCTACTTATAGCTAACCCTTATGCAGCATAACGACATAATGTTAATGGGTAATGCTTACTTTGGTTAGAGAAGCGTTTGATTTGAATGTGGTTATATTTTATTGACAGTATTGTAAGTTAATTGTTGACACGACTACAAATTAACGTTTGTAAAATTAAATGTATTCAGAAAATGAAAGGATTTTCTGGTTTTTGTTATTAATACTCGTATTATAATCCTGATTAACATTTTATGTTTAATTGAAACGTAAATATGGAAATTAGATATTCGATTATTTTGGGATACATCGAAAGTTATATCTTGAAGTACTTCGGTATTTCTATAACTCAAATTATCTTCAATATGATTTTGATGAAACGTGAAACAAAAGTTGTGTTATTCTTAAGGGCCAAAACTAGATTTTATAAATGTATGTCGAAGGTCAAAAGGTCACACAGAAGGTCAACAACTATTGAAACACAAATAAAATTAAACCTTTTTTAGATTGGTTTATGCAACAGTTGGAGTAAACTATTTGTCTTTCTTAATTTACATCAATATGTAATGAGACAAGGTATTAAAAGTAAATAGAGAAAACACGACAAGGTTAATATTAAAGTGGAATACAAAGTTAAATAAATGATTTCTTTCTAGACACTTCAGGCAGGTATGCATAAGTATTTGGATACATGGAACATAGCATAGACAAAGGGGTGGTAAACCTTACACAAACGGAAACAAGTCTAAAATATGTGAATATATATATATATATATTCATATGAGTAATACACAAATGAAATTGTAATAAACAAAGTTATAAGTTATCCAGAAGATATAGAAACTTCATAAAGTAAAATCATATTGCGTTCATTCTGTATTTTTATGTGTAAATTGTTATTAAGTGTTTTATTTATACTTATATTACTTGTTTCATTGTGACTACCTGACTTTCTGCCACCTAGTGTAAAATATAAAACACAGATCATTGATTATGACGTAAAATGTTATTTGATTTGTGCTGACTCGCAATCTGTGGATCGTGGAGTTAAATCTCACTCATCAAAGCGTGCTTATCCTTTCAGCTATGGGAACGTTATAAAGTTACGGTCAGTCCCGCTATTTGTTGATAAAGTTGCCTTTCCTCTAGCCTATCACTGCCAAATTAGGGACAGATGGCGTAGATAGCTTTCGTGTAGTTTTACGAGATATTCTCCAAATGAACCAAATCGCGAATTCTTTAGAAATTGAATTAGCAATGAAAACACTGGAAGCGAAATGTTAGATTAATAACAACTTGTGCGATGTTACAGGTTTCTAACTATTTTGTATAAATATATGACACAAAGTAATATTTTCCACTAAAACTGAAGTTTTTAAAACTAGACTCGATTTATTAGTAAGTGATTAGAAATTTAATATGTTTAGGAATAGTGTTGATAAAAAGAAACAACATTTAAATACATCAAACACTCAGGTAACTTTTCTTTATTTTATAAAGTTGTTGTTTCTATTTTATGATTTTTACATGATTCATTACAATAACATAAATTATTCTTTCTTTGGTGTATTTACGCAAAACTGCGAAGGCTGTTTGTGTTAGCCGTATTTGTCAACACCACGCATCACCAAATCTTGGAGTACTTTTTACCAAATAGTGGAATTTCTATTTTATAACGCCCCCACCCCCAATGGCTTCAGTGCGATTCGGAGCAAAAAACCATGAACCATGAATTCACAGTACGGTGCGACAGCCACTAGGACTCTGTCTGTTGGACGCGTCCTAGTGGTTTTCGTGTCTCTTGATATAATTAGATATAACCATACGGTGACACAGTGGTAAGTTTGAAGGCTTATAACTCTAAAGGTCGAGTTTCGATAAGCACAGTCATTTCATTGTGAAGGTTATACTTAACAATAAACAAACAGTAAAATTAATTTCTTAATTATTACCACATTGCCAGTTTCCAGTTAAGCATATTTTACCAAACGTGATATCTGAGAAACTGTGAAAGAGCATCTTGAATTTATAATTAAACATTTAGCATTAGTTTTAGTAATTAAAATGTTTATATAAACTAGAGAAATTATACTTACACACTAATAAAAGTTTTCAGTTGATTATTTATAAACTTCAGTAACTGTCAATGTCTTATAAATGTGACATGCAAATCCATCTGTTTCGTTAAACAAGACTAACCCAAACACAGACAACAGGTTTCTTCTGCTAGTCTCTTAGTTCAAAATTAGGCACGGGTAAGCACAAACAGTCCTTTTGTAACTGGAGTAGAAATTTGTTAAGCAGAAAAAAACAAGTGAAAAATGCATTCAAAATTATTTAGAGCATATAATAAGTTCAATGCAATATGTAAAGGAATAACATTAAATAAATATAAGTTAATTGAATGATAAATCGACTAAAAGCTGATTCCGAGGTGATTCTGATGTTGAAGGTATCTTGATTATATGAAAACTTCATAAAACAAGTCAAAATTTAAACGTTACCGCCTTGAAAGTGATGTCCAGATACTGAACAACTATTGTTTAAGGCTAACTAAAGTTCACTTTCAGGACCGCGTTTGAATACGTTTCACTTCAGCTAATTGTAAGTTGGTTGTGCGCAGTTGTCAGGGCTTCCTTGCTGCCTAACTTATTGCTGTTTACTTTAAACCACACTGTCTACCAGATTTATATTTGCTTAACTTTATTTTACTAAAGTTTTGTGTGTTTTATTGCTTCGTGTCTCTCAGTAACTAACGATAGGTTCGATTTACAGTCCCTGTTGTGAGTTCCCCAAGTATTTAGTAAAGACTAGGTAAAAATTGTACCACTTCTACAAGTCATCTTAGTACTTAGTAAAGACTAGGTAAAAATTGTGCCACTTCTACAAGTCATCTTAGACAGAACTTAAAAACTCACTTTTCTCACAAACAGAATATCCCTGAGATCTACACCACAGTTAACAGTGAGTACCAAACATGTGTTCTCTGTTTGTTGATTTTACAGAGAAATTCTTTCGCAAACTTTAAGGAAATAGAATTTCATTCATTCGTCGACTTTGGCATTTTAAAATCTAAAGAATTTATTGGGATGTAAGTTTATACAGATGCGGTGGAAGATGAAACAGGCTGCTAGCATGCATTTATGATATGGTTTTGAACACTTGTGTCAGTTGCAATATCAGGCCTCTGTTAATGTTGTCTGATTTCACTTGTATCAATGACAATATCAGGTCTCTGTTGTTAACATAGTCTGATTTAACTTGTGTTAGTGACTTTATCAGGCCAATGTTGTTAACGACTTTCGAGAAGTCTTATCTACCATACCGTACTATTACAGAGTTGTTTGCTTTCTTCCCAAGACCGAAACTGGATAGCAGTTTGAAATATAAATTTCCCATGGTTTAGTGATATGGTAATAAAAAGTTTTTTTCTTTGATTCTGAGAACTGCAGTTACTAGTGGTAGACATTTGAATGCATTCATTCTGACAAATGAACTACGTTAACGACAGAGGCCTGATAATGTCACTGACACAAGTAAAATCAGGCTACGTTAACGACAAAGGCCTGATAATGTCACTGACACAAGTAAAATCAGGCTACGTTAACAACAGAGGCCTGATAATGTCACTGACACAAGTAAAATTAGGCTACGTTAACGACAAAGGCCTGATAATGTCACTGACACAAGTAAAATCAGGCTACGTTAACAACAGAGGCTTGATAATGTCACTGACACAAGTAAAATCAGGTTAACAACAGAGGCCTGATAATGTCACTGACACAAGTAAAATCAGGTTAACAACAGAGGCCTGATAATGTTACTGACACATGTGAACTCAGATACGTCAGCGATATAAGTGAAGAAGAAACACCCTAAAAACAAAGGTCTGATAATGCTACTGACATCAGAAATAACATTGATTAAATAACGCAAATTTATAGAATGTACAACAGAAATTTCTTAGAATATTTAAATCAGTATAGTTAAATTTGACGATTTGAGTAGTGACCTACTTGGTCAGTTTATTTATAATTTGGTTCTGGAGTGAACATAACTCTCGTAAAACAAAACTATTCCTTGAAACATCATATGGTTGGATTTAGATGTTTCGCACGATACAAATATTTGTAAAAAGAGAGACAGAGAGCGGTAGAGCAATTATTAAATTACCGTTTCGGAAACAGTACAGAAGTACTGTGTAACATATAAAGATTTAAAATAAGGGTTTGTGTGAAATTACATTTGTTTTTCTTACCTACACCATGCTTGTTATAGTCCCTAATCGTTATGTTTGTCTCTCACGATTCTACTACATTGTTTCAGGTATTGATCTAAAGAGAAACAACGAAAGGTTCATTATGATGTGATTAATAATTGGGATTTCTATGGAGCGACAAGAAGAAAAATAAATACATTAATGTAACAAAAAAACGTTAATGAAACTCTTCCATTCTGGTAGAATCGGATATTTATTTACAGAAACCACACATTAACTTGGCAACATTAAACATCAGTTTAGCACATACAATCTAGCAGAACCTCACATTCATTAAGCCTAATCAAATATTTAAAAATTAACAGTGATTTCAAGAACTTAATAAAATAAATAATTTTTCACGTTTCTTTTCTTAAGTATAAAACTGCCATAAACTACTAATGTAGAGATGATGATGGTATGAAACTCGATGTAATATTAAAGTTTCATTTTTCAACTGTGCTGATATATGTTTCACTGTGTTCTAGAACTTTCGCGCAAAGTTAAACATGCTCTGAGCGGTCTCTGATAAATTAGAAAGAAGTCCTATACAATCACACTCATAGCCAATTTTTGGGGTTTTTTGTTTGACCGAGTGATTTGGTTTCATTTCTCTCTTATTACGCATTACAACCAGCAATGTGCAGACCGCGTTTTTGCGAGTGGGCATGAGCCGTAAACTCTAGAATTCACAGTGAGGACACGCCCCGCTCATAACATATTGGTTAATTTTAACGAATAGTTGTGCTAACGAATCTAAGCCAAAGGTAACGAAGGATGTTACGTTAGTTTTGATACATGCAAAGCCTAAAACTACAATGAATGTTTCTCATTTCCGAATAAATCCTTAGCCTAAAATGACGATGGATGTTTCTCTTGTTTTAAAATGAAATAGAAACCCTATAACCCGAGCAATTTTGAAAGGTATACCTTTTTTCTTTAGGGACAAACTGTGATGCTATTGTTCTAATAAGTTCCAATCTTAAAACGACGATAGATGTCACTCTCGTTCTAATTAGCCTCAAGCTTACTACGACAAAGGATGTTACTATTGTTCTAATAAGTCTTAAGCCTAAAACAACGAAGGCTGTTACTCTAGCTCTAAAACGTGTTAACCCTAGACCAGTGAACAATGTTATTTTTGTTGAAAAATATTCTATACAGCACATGAGTAGTGAACAATATTATTTTTCTTGTAAAAGATTCTTTTACAGCACATGAGTGGTGAACAATATTTTTCTCGTAAAAGACTCTTTACAGCACATGAGTGGTGAACAATATTTTTCTCGTTAAAGATTCTGTTACAGCACATGAGTGGTGAACAATATTTTTCTCGTAAAAGATTCTGTACAGCACATGAGTGGTGAACAATATTTTTCTCGTAAAAGATTCTGTACAGCACATGAGTGGTGAACAATATTTTTCTCGTTAAAGATTCTGTTACAGCACATGAGTGGTGAACAATATTTTTCTCGTAAAAGATTCTGTACAACACATGAGTGGTGAACAATATTTTTCTCGTAAAAGATTCTGTACAGCACATGAGTGGTGAACAATATTTTTCTCGTAAAAGATTCTGTACAGCACATGAGTGGTGAACAATATTATTTTTCTTGTAAAAGATTCTGTTTCAGCACATGAGTGGTGAACAATATTTTTTTGTAAAAGATTCTGTAACGCACATGAGTGGTGACCAATATTAGTTTTCTTGTAAAAGATTCTGTAGCACACATGAGTGGTGAACAATATTATTTTTCTTGTAAAAGATTCTGTAATCTAAAAAACAGCACTATTTGTTTTAATAATTCAATATTTTCTCGCAAGTTACTCCGTTGTTTCTTAATATTTTATGGACGTTTTTTTGTTCGATTCCTGTGGGTCATGGCTCCTAAAAATAGTCTTCAATAATTAGCTATTTATGGTGGATTTTGAGTAGAGCTATAAGTAATTAAATTTTCAGACCCATCTAATGAGAATGAATTAAGTTGTTGCTGTCAAGACTTTGAACTCACCACCACACGATTTGAATAGAGACCTACTTGGTCAGTTTATTTATAATTTGGCTCTGGAGTTAACATAACTCTCGTAAAACAAAACTATTCCTTGAAACATCATATAGTTGGATTTAGATGTTTCGCACGATACAAATATTTGTAAAAAGAGAGACAGAGAGCGGTAGAGTATCAGAAACGAGCAATTATTAAATTACCGTTTTGGAAACAGTACAGAAGTACTGTGTAACATATAAAGATTTAAAATAAGGGTTTGTGTGAAATTATATTTGTTTTTCTTACCTACACCATGCTTGTTATAGTTCCTAATCGTTATCTTTGTCTCTCACGATTCTACTACATTGTTTCAGGTATTGATCTAAAGAGAAACAACGAAAGGTTCATTATGATGTGATTAATAATTGGGATTTCTATGGAGCGACAAGGAGATAAATAAAGTGGGGGATTTTAACAAATAACCGTTGTTGTTGTTTTTGTGTGTGGGTTTCAGAGGCTAGTACATGTTTATGACTAGCTGTTTTCTGGCAAACGTTTTGTATTTCAAAGCTGGCGAACCAGGATCTAACCCGTATGTACCTAATGAGTACTTACTAATCTTTAATTGAAGGTACTCTATAACAATGGCAATATATCCACACAAAAAATTGGTGTTAGGGTGCTCCTTACTATTTCCTTTCCCTTTTATTTTATTCCAGGGACGGCGCACATATAACTAGCTTTGTTCTTTATGTTGCACTGCAATATAATTTCTTGTCTATCTATTGTAACCTAGATACCCCACCTATTTATTTTGAAACGATTCTATTGTAGTTGTTATTAGAGCGAACAACCTTGTTATTAATGTGTGACAATAAGAGTGAAAAAGCTGGTTCAGTGCATAAAGCTGTTAAGTGAAGTGAAACCCGTGCAACGTTAATATTAACGTTTCGGTATAGCTTGTTTAGAGAACCTTTAAGAATACTGAAATAAATATTTACAGCTTTAACATTTCTTTTTTAAAAGCCAGGTTCTTTCATTAGATGAATTCATATCAATATGATACAAACACATTTCTTCAATGTAAATATGTATCAAAAGTAGCTTCACCTCCTTCCACTTATATAAGTAATCATTTTATTGACTGAAGACATGGAAAACCTTTTTCTTCTAATACAGTGTTATGTGTAGACTTCTGTCATAAAATTACTTTACGTCACAACATACGTAATTTACCGAGGAGAAAATGTAAACACAAGCTATAGATATATAATAATAATCTAAATGCAGCCATATTGTTAACTCTGATTAACGTAAAACTAATACTGTTCTAAGAAAAATCTGAAATAACATTGCAGTGGAAGAACAGAACCATGGAAATGAAAACAAACGCTACGTATATGAGAAATTAAAACCACAAGTTCCAAAACTATCTTAGTTTTTCAGAAACTGGTTTTTTATTCTAAATAATACAAGATGATCGGTTTCTCATAGTTGTGAAAAATAAATTGGTTTCCATAGTTACTTGAAAAGTTTGGACTTCCTGTTGTAGAACAGAATTGTTGTTTCCATTTAGTTACTGCTGAAACGAAAGAGTTTTGATGCAGAAAGTTCGTCTTATGAAATATCTCATGTCTGCTAAAACGAAAGAGTTTTGATGCAGAAAGTTCGTCTTTATGACATATTTCATGTCTGCTAAAACGAAAGAGTTTTGATGCAGAAAATTCGTCTTTATGACATCTCATGTCTGCTAAAACGAAAGAGTTTTGATGCAGAAAATTCGTCTTTATGACATATCTCATGTCTGCTAAAACGAAAGAGTTTTGATATAGAAAGTTCGTCTTTATGACATATCTCATGTCTGCTAAAACGAAAGAGTTTTGATGCAGAAAATTCGTCTTTATGACATGTTTCATGTCTGCTAAAACTAAAGAGTTTTGATATAGAAAGTTCGTCTTTATGGCATATCTCATGTCTGCTAAAACGAAAGAGTTTTGATATAGAAGTTCGTCTTTATGACATATCATGTCTGCTAAAACGAAAGAGTTTTGATGTAGAAAGTTCGTCTTTATGACATATTTCATGTATAGAATTAATTACTTACTCCAATATGTTCACGTCAGTATGTTTAGTGCTAATTTACAGAGCAGGCTGTGAGAAATACGTAAGTGTTCAACTACTAGACTTACAAGACTGTCATAAGCTAAGTCTGTCAATAATACTCTGTTTTGGTGTGCCCTGAAAACGCGCGTGCACATTACTGTATAAACGTGCATGCGCGAACTTAATTTCAACGAATGAAAACAAAACTGAAGTTAATAATCAATTTGTACATCAAAACATTAGTAGCTTTTAAAGTTATTTATTGTTTAAAACGTAACATTATGTCTTAAAATCACATTGTAAGTTTATGTATTAATGGGATGGTAAAGTTTAGCCCTAGTTAATATACAGTTACAGCATCAATTTAGATTTTGTGGAATGTAGGTCTTATTACTGTTTAGGCCTAAGACAAATAGAACAAATATTTCAGTGTCTGCGAGTAGAAGTTTTTGTGTTACTACAGAAATCTTGAAAGTAAATAAGTGCTGTTGGAATAAACATAATAATTTAAACAGAAATGTTTTGCAGGTTACGTTTTATTTCTTTGATTCAAAATATTGAGTGAAATTTTATTTTTAGCACAAAAATACAGGATGGTCTATTTTGACTGGGAATCGAACCCTGGAGTAGGAACATAAACTTTTTGTTGTCCCACCATTAAGTACGTTTTCTCATCAGAATTTCTTTGTGTAAACAGTTATGAATACTTATTACTTTCATTCAGTGTATGAGGATCTTGATTTAGTCATTGTTATCAAACATACTATAACTCTTTTTAATTAGAAGTCTTAGATTCAGTTGTCATTACAATCAAGTATCATGTAATCCATTATCATTAGCGAAACAGCTAACATACGAAATATTTTTATTTTATAATTTTCTTACCACACTTCAAGACTAAAATACCATAGGAGCGCTAGTACAACAAAACACTGAAGAGAAGAGACCTAATTCTTAGAATAGATTAGCTGTAAGAGCATCTGTTATTGACACAAGTTATTACTTCTTTATAAACATAAAACAGAAGCTGGTTGAATAATTTTCATATGAAAATTTGTCAAAATGTCATATTTTTTTCGTTAACATAACACAGTTTCACTGGCTTTGTCTAGCAATGCAAAAATTCATTATTTTACAACCTAACCAATGTTTAAAGAAATGATAATTCGTCATCAAGAAATAACTTAAGTTCTTTGTAATCACATATTCTTTCCATTATCTTCTCAAACACAAGTCGCATATTCCGAATAAATGTAATACGATACAAGATGAAATTAATGTAAATGCCAGTTTGAGTTTACCAGCTAAAACTGGTTTGGTATACATTGTTAAAATTATAAAATATTGCTACAGGTTTTGATTTCATTTATATCAACGTGTCCCCATCACGATCTCGCTTAGACAAGTGAAACACTTCTTATCTGATTTCAGCTTATAGAAGAGATCTCAAGTTAATTCTGGCCTGTGTTCTGTCAGTGTAATATGTTGGGACCGTAGACTATAATGTAACATAATACAAACTTTGTATCTACGTATTTTACAATGTAGTGTAACATGTTATAAACTTTGTATTTCGTAAGTCTAGACTACAGTGTAATATGTTACAAACTTTATATTTTAGTACCGTAGACTATAATGTAACATATTAGAAACTTTGTATTTCCGTACTCTACACTATAATATAACATGTTACAAGCTTTATATTTCTGTACTTTGCGCTAAAATGTAACATATTACAAACTTTGTATTTCCGTACTCTACACTATAATATAACATATTACAAACTTTGTATTTCCGTACTCTACACTATAATATAACATGTTACAAGCTTTATATTTCTGTACTTTGCGCTAAAATGTAACATATTACAAACTTTGTATTTCGTAATTCTAGACTATAATGTAACGTGTTACAAACTTCGTATTTCAGTGTTGTAGACTACAATGTAACATATTACAAACTTCATATTTCAGTGTTGTAGACTACATAACATATTACAAACTTATTTGGGTGCTTTTATTTTGTAATATAACGTTTTTTGATTAAATGTAATATTTATAGAAATATTTTCAATTTCTTTATATGTTACTCATGTGATATAAAGCACATTAAATATTATTAATTATAAAGTTATTCAAAAATTTCTTAAATATCGATTTTCTATACGTTACTTGTTTCTATAATAAAATGTCGTCCCTGTAGATTTATATTAAACAATTTGTTTAGTTGTTTATGTGGTTTATATTGTAAACAGGTACCAATTTGTTTAGTTGTTTATGCGGTTTATATTGTAAACAGGTAACAATTTGTGTAGTTGTTTATGTGGTTTATATTGTAAACAGATACCAATTTGTTTAGTTGTTTATATGGTTTATATTGTAAACAGGTACCAATTTGTTAAGTTGTTTATGTGGTTTATATTGTAAACAGGTACCAATTTGTTTACTTGTTTATGTGGTTTACATTGTAAACAGGTATCAGAATTGTGTCACTATACTTCTATAGTTAGTGGTAATCAATACTCATAGTGTCACTATTCTATAGCTAGTAGTAATCAGTACTCATAGTGTCACTATTCTTCTATAGTTAGTAGTAATCAGTACTCATAGTGTCACTATTCTATAGCTAGTAGTAATCAGTACTCATAGTGTCACTATTCTTCTATAGTTAGTAGTAATCAGTACTCATAGTGTCACTATTCTTCTATAGCTAGTGGTAATCAGTACTCAGTGTCACTATTCTTCTATAGCTAGTGGTAATCAATACTCATAGTGTCACTATTGTTCCATAGTTAGTGGTAATCAATACTCATAGTGTCACTATACTTCCATAGTTAGTGGTAATCAATACTCATAGTGTCACTATTCTTCCACTGGTAATCAATACTCAGTGTCACTATTCTTTTATAGTTAGTGGTTATCAATACTCATAGTGTCACTATTCTTCCATAGCTAGTGGTAATCAATACTCATAGTGTCACTATTTTTCTATAGTTAGTAGTAATCAATACTCATAGTGTCACTATTCTTCTATAGTTAGTGGTAATCAGTACTCATAGTGTCACTATTCTTCTATAGCTAGTGGTAATCAATACTCATAGTGTCACTATTCTTCCATAGTTAGTGGTAATCAGTACTCATAGTGTCACTATTCTTCTATAGCTAGTGGTAATCAATACTCATAGTGTCACTATTCTTCCATAGCTAGTGGTAATCAATACTCATAGTGTCACTATTCTTCTATAGCTAGTGGTAATCAATACTCATAGTGTCACTATTCTTCTATAGTTAGTAGTAATCAATACTCATAGTGTCACTATTCTTCTATAGTTACTGGTAATCAATACTCATTGTGTCACTATTCTTCTATAGTTAGTGGTAATCAGTACTCATAGTGTCACTATTCTTCTATAGCTAGTGGTAATCAATACTCATAGTGTCACTATTCTTCCATAGCTAGTGGTAATCAATACTCATAGTGTCACTATTCTTCTATAGCTAGTGGTAATCAATACTCATAATGTCACTATTCTTCTATAGTTAGTGGTAATCAGTACTCATAGTGTCACTATTCTTCTATAGCTAGTGGTAATCAATACGCATAGTGTCACTATTCTTCCATAGCTAGTGGTAATCAATACTCATAGTGTCACTATTCTTCTATAGTTAGTAATCAATACTCATAGTGTCACTATTCTTCTATAGTTAGTGGTAATCAATACTCATAGTGTCACTATTCTTCCATAGCTAGTGGTAATCAATACTCATAGTGTCACTATTCTTCTATAGCTAGTGGTAATCAATACTCATAGTGTTACTATTCTTCTATAGTTAATGGTAATCAATACTCATAGTGTCACTATTCTTCTATAGTTAGTAGTAATCAGTACTCATAGTGTCACTATACTTCTATAGTTAGTTAGTGGTAATCAATACTCATAGTGTCACTATTCTTCCATAGTAGTAATCAATACTCATAGTGTCACTATTCTTCCATAGTAGTAATCAATACTCATAGTGTTACTATTCTTCCATAGCTCGTGTTAATCAACAATAATATTGTGTTACTACAGTAAGAAAGTTTAAATTATTTCATTCACACGGAACAAATAAAAAAGATGGCTGTTAGATCTTTAATAAATATTATTATATGTTGATCTAGGTTATTGATAGCGTTTTGTTTAGTTTTTTTAACAATATTCTCTTATTTTCAACATTTTCTGGATGAAACGTACCTTGTGCGGGTGCGATTATTTGTGAGATATGTGGCATATCGAAGTTACTGATATTTGTCTTCATTAGATTAAAATATCTTATAGGAATTAACATCGCAGTGTAAAATAATATACGTCTAACAAAAATAAATACGACTAACCTTGAACAAAGAATGCTGCAAACAGTGGAAGAAACATCTCTGACATAATCCAGTCATTTGCAACACAGTACGTCCAGCTACTCACGTAGCTGCTTATCAACTAACGAGTGAAAGGCCCGCTTAACGAGTTGGTTTCTCTGTGGAAACGTTCCTGCGCTTAGCTGCCATCTATCGATAAGAATATCCTCTGGATTTCTAGATCGGTTTCAGCGATACTAGTCATACACACAGCTAGCTTCATTACAATTATTGATAGAAATTATTTTCTTTGAATGTAATATATTTGTACTCAACTGAATAAACCTATATACATATAAAGACTGTATTTAGTTTCTCAAACTTGTGGTAAGATAGGTAGCCTTATATCTGACTGGTGTTGAAAAGAGATTCTCTTTCTTGGTGAAATTCATTTCTGTCAAAGTATACGCTACGATGTACTGTTGGGAACAGAGATGAGATATGAGCTAAAAACTAGCAGTTTTTAAATCAGTTCTGAGATAGTTTTTCTGATTGTTTTACTTTTTGCTAATGAGAATTGATTTTAATTTATTAATATAATTTTGTTGAAACCATATGTGATCCAGTATCCCTCAACAAATATAATGCCAGTAACTTTATAAACAATTTTTCATGTTAAACGTACAAGTGTTTTGGTTGAATACAAAGATTTTGAAATGTTTGGAGAGGAATGTTAGGCCATAAAACTCAATATTATGATGACTTGATCTCAACATTCATTGGTTAGTGTTTTGGTATATATATCTATGATTGATGGCAATACTTTATTTGATAAAAACAGGGGAACCATCAAATAACTTAAAAACAAAAACTAAGGAAATTTTATTTTGTGAATCGCATGGATGTGGTTCGCTTCTTTCAACTGTTTTCACGCCTGACAGTACATTCAGGAATAAATTGCGCGTAGCTAGAAATGGAAAAGTCTGATAGGTCCGGAGGGCACTCTTTTCCTTTAAACTATCTTATTTCATTCAGAATATTAGTTCGATCTTTCTTTATGGTTGGCTGTATCGACATTCACAAGTACGGCCGCGCTATCACTGTCGTTTGGAGGACTTCCAGAAAGGAAGCTCGAAGCA
>CM022403.1:64763119-64826766 GCA_011833715.1 Carcinoscorpius rotundicauda | reverse complement strand
TCTTCAGGACATTACTGTACTTCAGAACATTTCTGTACTTCAAGACATGGCTGTACTTCTGAACATTCCTGTACTTCAGATCATTCATGTACTTCAGAACATTGCTGTACTTTAGAACATTACTGTACTTTAGAACATTACTGTACTTTAGAACATAGCTGTTCTTCAGGACATTACTGTACTTCAGAACATTTCTGTACTTCAAGACATTGCTGTACTTCTGAACATTCCTGTACTTCAGATCATTCATGTACTTCAGAACATTGCTGTACTTCAGGACATTGCTGAACTTCAGAACATTGCTGTACTTCAGGACATTGCTGAACTTCAGAACATTGCTGTACTTCAGAATATTACTGTACTTCAGAACACTGCTGTACTTCAGAATATTACTGTACTTCAGAACATTACTGTACTTCAGGACATTGCTGTACTTCAGAACATTGCTGTACTTCAGAATATTACTGTACTTCAGAACATTTCTGTACTTCAGGACATAAATGCATTCTTTCTGATGCTTGTGTGTAGCCACTCTCTGTCACCAAGAGTAAAGACGTACTAGAACTATTGTGTGTCACCACTATCAACAGTACAGACGTGGTATAAATATTGTGTGTAACCACTATCAACAGTAGAGACGTAGTATAAATATTGTGTGTAACCACTATCAACAGTAGAGACGTAGTATAATATTGTGTGTAACCACTATCAACAGTAGAGACGTGGTATAAATAATGTGTGTAACCACTATCAACAGTAGAGACGTAGTGGAACTATTCTGTGTAACCATTGTCTGTATGTTACAGTAAACTATTGTTTAACCCAACTGAAACACATCGTTAGCTCCAGACAAGAAATTATAAATTTCACTGACGGAATCCTGACCTGATGTACTGTGTATACAGAAAGTGTGTTCTGTCTTTTTTACGTTTCTCAGTCTATAATTAACTAAAACTTGATAATTTAAGTTTACAATAAGTTCTTATATTTCAAAAGAATCTCACTGTGGATAACAATATCATATATATCGCAGTAAAACATAACTTGGCGTTCACCAATTATTACATTATTATATTACTGTTAGGGATTATTGTGTGCAAGGGGATTGTGAAACAAAGGAATTGTGAAATAAGGGGATTGTGAAACAAAGGAATTGTGAAATAAGGGGATTGTAAAACAAAGGAATTGTGAAATAAGGGGATTGTGAAACAAAGGAATTGTGAAACAAAGGAAATTGTGAAGCAAGGGGATTGTTGTTATGTTTCTGTTAACCATGGTAGTCCTGTGTAATTACACCTACCGACATTACCCTCTGTTAAGTTTCTGTTAACCATGGTAGTCCTGTGTAATTAAACCTACCAACATTACCCTCTGTTAAGTTTCTGTTAACCATGGTAGTCCTGTGTAATTAGACCTACCAACATTACCCTCTGTTAAGTTTCTGTTAACCATGGTAGTCCTGTGTAATTAGACCTACCAACATTACCCTCTGTTAAGTTTCTGTTAGCCATAGTAGTCCTGTGTAATTACACCTACCGACATTACCCTATGCTAAGTGTTTTTTCACGTAATACCTTTCAGTAAAACTGAAATAATGAAATACTAAAATAAAGCGGACTAGTGTAATATCTGAATGATTTATAAATAAGTTTAGTGTTTCATCCCTTATGTCTAACAAGTTTAAAACAGTGCTATTCTGACTAGCCAGTTGGCGAGGATGTTCTATTCTGGCTAGCCAGTTGGTGAGAGTGTGCTATTCCGGCTAGCCAGTTGGTGAGAGTGTGGTATTCTGGCTAGCCAGTTGGTGGAGGATGTTATTCCGGCTGGTTAGTTCATGAGATTGTGATATTCCGGTTAGCCCACTGGTAAGGCTGTAGTATCCGGCGAGCTAGATGGTTACTTGTAGTATTCCAGTTTGCCAGATTTTAAGACTATATTATTCCAACTAGCCAGTTAGTAAAATTGTGATGTTCCCGCTATCTAACCAATTAGTACCATTGTGATGTTCCAGCTAAGTAACCAGTTAGTACCATTGTGATGTTCCAGTTAAGTAACTAGTTAGTACCATTGTGAGGTTCCAGTTAAGTAACTAGTTAGTACCATTGTGATGTTCCAGCTAAGTAACTAGTTAGTACCATTGTGATGTTCCAGCTAAGTAACCAGTTAGTACCATTGTGATGTTCCAGCTAAGTAACTAGTTAGTACCATTGTGATGTTCCAGCTAAGTAACCAGTTAGTACCATTGTGATGTTCCAGCTAAGTAACTAGTTAGTACCATTGTGATGTTCCAGCTAAGTAACCAGTTAGTACCATTGTGATGTTCCAGCTAAGTAACTAGTTAGTACCATTGTGATGTTCCAGCTAAGTAACCAGTTAGTACCATTGTGATGTTCCAGCTAACTAACTAGTTAGTACCATTGTGATGTTCCACCTAAGTAACTAGTTAGTACCATTGTGATGTTCCAGTTAAGTAACTAGTTAGTACCATTGTGATGTTCCAGTTAAGTAACTAGTTGGTACCATTGTGATGTTCCAGTTAAGTAACTAGTTAGTACCATTGTGATGTTCCAGCTAAGTAACTAGTTAGTACCATTGTGATGTTCCAGCTAAGTAACCAGTTAGTACCATTGTGATGTTCCAGTTAAGTAACTAGTTAGTACCATTGTGATGTTCCAGTTAAGTAACTAGTTAGTACCATTGTGATGTTCCACCTAAGTAACCAGTTAGTACCATTGTGATGTTCCAGCTAAGTAACCAGTTAGTACCATTGTGATGTTCCAGCTAACTAACTAGTTAGTACCATTGTGATGTTCCACCTAAGTAACTAGTTAGTACCATTGTGATGTTCCAGTTAAGTAACTAGTTAGTACCATTGTGATGTTCCAGTTAGTAACTAGTTGGTACCATTGTGATGTTCCAGTTAAGTAACTAGTTAGTACCATTGTGATGTTCCAGCTAAGTAACTAGTTAGTACCATTGTGATGTTTCCAGCTAAGTAACCAGTTAGTACCATTGTGATGTTCCAGTTAAGTAACTAGTTAGTACCATTGTGATGTTCCAGTTAAGTAACTAGTTAGTACCATTGTGATGTTCCACCTAAGTAACCAGTTAGTACCATTGTGATGTTCCAGCTAAGTAACCAGTTAGTACCATTGTGATGTTCCACCTAAGTAACTAGTTAGTACCATTGTGATGTTCCACCTAAGTAACAGTTAGTACCATTGTGATGTTCCAGTTAAGTAACTAGTTAGTACCATTGTGATGTTCCACCTAAGTAACTAGTTAGTACCATTGTGATGTTCCACCTAAGTAACAAGTTAGTACCATTGTGATGTTCCACCTAAGTAACTAGTTAGTACCATTGTGATGTTCCACCTAAGTAACAAGTTAGTACCATTGTGATGTTCCAGTTAAGTAACTAGTTAGTACCATTGTGATGTTCCACCTAAGTAACTAGTTAGTACCATTGTGATGTTCCACCTAAGTAACAAGTTAGTACCATTGTGATGTTCCACCTAAGTAACTAGTTAGTACCATTGTGATGTTTCCACCTAGTAACAAGTTAGTACCATTGTGAGGTTCCAGTTAAGTAACTAGTTAGTACCATTGTGATGTTCCACCTAAGTAACTAGTTAGTACCATTGTGATGTTCCACCTAAGTAACAAGTTAGTACCATTGTGATGTTCCAGTTAACTTGATATTGGCTCTGATGAATAGAAACAACAGATTGAATATCGTTTGATCAGTAACACTGAAGGATTAAATTAAAGAGACCAAAACAAACAGAAGAAATAGATAACAAAATAGTTGCTATCAACAGATACTGATCTGAAGACCAATGGTTGGTTTTCTGTATTTTGCTGACACAAACTCATAGATGAAAAATACCTCGGTCAATATTAACATTTTATATGGGACAGAAACGGTTCAAATCCAGTAACCACAATTATTTCTAAATCGTATGTGAACTCAAAGTTCGACATTTTCTAGGTCAAAACGAACATTCTGTGCATAGAACAAACTGCTAACCCTTGAACAAAAAAATATGTTCTCTTCCTAAAAGTGCGAAGATAATCAACAAAAATCGTGTTTCTTAGACACGTGATCACGCTCTGTTCTAACGCCTCCTACAAATATTTTTTTACATTTTTTTTTCCTCTGCGTTGTTTCGAGAAAATTGTTTAATTCACCTGCAGGTTATCAGGTCATCTATAGAAGAAGGCGACTTGACAGCAACCATGAACTATGTTTGTTCTTGATGCCAGAGAATATATGTTAATACGTATGATAACAGACGAATATCAAACATGTTAAACCTGGTTCTGTACACAAAGCTCATGACAGATATAATGAATTAAACAGCACACTTCTGTATACATGTGTTTCTTACAGCAAAGCCACATCGCACTATCTGCAGTGTCCACAAAAGGGAATCGAGCACCTGATTTTGGGCTGTAAGTCAGAAAATTTACCGCTGTCCAAGCAAGAGAGTCGCACATGAATTTTTTGATTTAATGGAGTCCATTGATATAAGCAATATTGTTGAAAACATGCAACTTACTACTGACAGCAGAGAGATTCCATTTGGACTCCACAGATATAAACGATATTGTTGCAAACATGTAACTTACTACTGACAGTAGAGATTCCATTTGGACTCCACAGATATAAACGATATTGTTGCAAACATGTAACTTATTACTGACATCAGAGATATTCCATTTTATGGACAAAGTGATTACGGTTGGTTCTATTTATCTTGAATGACAATAGTGTTAATTAACAGAATCCATATTTGTGTCCACATTTGGGGACAACATTGGAAAAGAATGGACACAGTTTTAAATATCATTCTGAGGTAAAAAAATAACTCGCGGTGCTTCACAGAAGAGAGAGAATAAGTCGAACTTTGTTATCTTACAGAACGTTTCTGTTTTGTCCCAGATTATTAATGAACTGAATTACATTCTTCTGCTAAACAAACATCAGTGTTAGAATACGCTACCTAACCTTGTAACATCATTTATCTGAACGAATTTTATTATGTTATGGATTTTTTTACTGTTTCGGTCTGCCTTCAGAACATAGGCTACAGAGAACACTACGTAACTCTTGTTTTGCAGTTTAAATCTATTATATATTTGTCGGGGAAAGCTTTTAAGAAATAGTGCAAGACGCCATACTGTTTTAATCATTCTTGGTATGTCTAGTGTTATTTGAAAATACAAACAAGTAACTAAACGTCTGATAATGTCTATAACAATATAAGAGACAACATCTCGTTGTTGTAAGGAGAGAACTTCCACTGACAACACCTTTACTATTTACCTGAAATAAATACACGCCTTTTGAGTGGATTACTTATTGTATTTTTAAATTTATAAGAACAATTTATAAAGTTAAAAATAAAAATACGTCTTGAAGTAGTGTAGTTGAGTTGTTTAATAACTATTTGTCTGTTTTGTATATAAACACGAAACTACTCAAGGGATTATCGGTGCTCTGCCCACCACAGAGTGAGACACAAGACAGTTTCGTACGATTTTAAATACAGCACATGAAAATCACGGAATTCTAAATAAAATATACTATCTTATGATAAATAGTACTTTCTGAGTTTTTAAACACATTATATGTATAGATAATCTGGAGGTATGAATGTATGCAAATAATTAACGTAAAACTCCTATTTTAATGTTTCATTAAGTCCAACTAATTCTTTATTTTTTTAATTATCCTGGTCTAATTATATATAATTGTATACGTGCATTAGACAAAAAATTTTACTTTCGTGTTAAGTAATTATCTTGTAATTTGGGTTATAACAGTTTCGTTTGTGTTCGTGTTTTAAGAATTTAACATTTCTACTATAGTTCTGATTGTGTTATTTAGTGTATTTTCAGGCTTAAATCCAATGGTAAGCTTCCAAGAATTTTTTAGTACAGTCATACCTTCATTAAACCTAATTCATCATTTTTACACCTTCAACTGACACCTTCCTAAACATCATTATAAAGTTACAAATAGTGAGCATACAGGAGGCCGTCAGTTAAAGACCTCAATTTACAAACCATATTTGGGATTTCCTGGATAAACAAAGTAACGTTACAGATGGAATCACATAGGAAAATTAGAAAATATTTTGTACAAAAATGTTTCCACTCAAAGATTCTGGAACTGAATATGAGAAGTTTATTCCAGAGTAAGAAAAGAATAATATTAAACGTCTTAAAAAAACGAAAATTCAAGAGAAGAAATGTATTAATATGATATGAAAATAATAAACTTGTAAATACATTTATAAATTTAATAAGTTTCATTTTACTTGAAGAAATTAGCGAGACAAGTGAATTTGTGTGAGATCTCTGATTAGAAGGCCAAGAAAGATTTATCATATTTTAATTGCAGGCTTTTGATGGTTCTTAGCCTAGTGTTATATTATTTTAAATCGTGAGTGCCTCACAAGAATGGCTCTAGTGACGCGGTCGTGATAGTGAGCTATGTGAAGATTATAAACTTTCGGTAGATTAAACTTGAACAGAACCTCAACAACACAAGGATACTTCATATAAAAACTTTCACAACTTCTTTTTACTTTAGTTTCAGAAATTCTCGTTTTGTGAGAGTAAACTTTTATTTTTAAAATTTTCTTTTCCTGTAACCCTAAACTCTCTGCTTGTTTTAGGGCATTCTCTGTAAGTTCCTAAAGACAGATATTTAAAGCAAGTAAACCACGCTTCTTAAATACATATACCAGACACACGTCGACTCTTTGCATCAACGTAGTTGACTTTTCCAAATGGGTATAATGAGAACATTTATTTTCGCTATATTCATAACAACCGCTTCAAATGACAGTTACCAGTCGTTTTAACAAAGACATGATGTCCCACTTTTTCTCCAAAATATTTCCGTATCGTTGAGGACATAACGTTAAGATAAAAACATTTTGACTTTCTTCCATCAGGGAAATGTTGGGCCAGTCACGATATCCATTAAGCAATCCAAAATATTTTATTTTAAACATTTTTTGACTTGCATGATTTAAATATTATTATATAAATTCACCAAGTCTCGTCAGTTCTTAAGTCTAGTCTGTAAGCCATGTCTTTAGCTGAATACGAAGAATCCATTAACCGAATAAGTTTTGCAATTGAAGCCAGTGTATATAGAGCAATGTGGTGGATATTGACGAATAAACCAATTAGGGTTTAATTCGGTGTACTCAGTAGTGTCTTGTCCTACTCTAATCAAGTTAGTGACTGGTTGGTTAAATCAATGAGAGAAAATGAATAGACTTCACTATTACCAGCATGACTTCCTCTTCAAGTGCTTCGCATGGAACGATAATTTACCAGTTATAACGTCCTGTATTCTGTCTCGCCCGATACTAAATATGTTGTCAATATAACATGTATGATAGATATTATATTATTTAAGTAATGCGATTTATACCAGGCTCAGGTTTAACTTGTAATTCATGTATATCAAAACACAACCATCACTTGTAATTTAAATATATGTCACTAAATAAAGTAGCCAATCTATTGTCATTCATGTACATTAGAAAATAACGTAACTGTCACTATTAATCATGTATATTAATAAATAATTTAACCTTCACGTCAAATTCATGTATACCGAGACATAATTCAAACATCACTTTCAGTTTATTATTATAATAAGATAACCATCATTTTACATTTAATCAACAAATTAACCTTTACTTGTGACACTATCCTCTACTTATGTAACACCATCGTCGTCCTATGTAACGCCCCCCAGTGGCTCAGCGGGATGTCTGCGGACTTACACGCGAAAATCCGGGTTTCGATACCCGTGGAGAGCAGAGCACAGATAGCCCATTGTGTAGCTTTGTGCTTAATTCAAAACAACAAAATCCTATATAACGCAATCCTCTACCTATGTAACACCATCTTCTTCCTGTGTAACATTCATTCTACCATTTTAGCACCGTCGTTTTCCTATGTAACGCTGTGTTCTGTCTCTGTAACACCGTCCGTCGTCTTCTTGTTTAACGCTATCTTCTACCTATGTAACACCGTCGTCTTCCTGTGTACCATTATTTTCTTCCTATACATTTTATAGCCATCATTACATCCTCATAATTGTGTTTAATATTAATTACAAAATGAACTATTTCTTGGTTTGGTCACTATCTGGTTTTGTATTTTACAATAGTTTTGTTGGATAGAGAAACAGGTTAAAGTAAGGGGCATTAATTTTTAATGTAAAGCTGTCTGTCATTGTTGTTATTGTAAAGCTGTCTGTCATTGTTGTTAACGTAAAGCTGTCTGTCATTGTTGTTATTGTAAAGCTGTCCGTCATTGTTTCTAATATAAAGCTGTCTGTCAGTGTTGTTAATGTAAAGCTGTCTGTCAGTGTTGTTAATGTAAAGCTGTCTGTCAGTGTTGTTAATGTAAAGCTGTCTGTCAGTGTTGTTAATGTAAAGCTGTTTGTCAGTGTTGTTATTGTAAAGCTGTCTGTCATTGTTGTTAATATAAAGCTGTCTCAGTGTTGTTAATGTAAAGCTGTCTGTCATTGTTGTTATTGTAAAGCTGTCTGTCATTGTTGTTAATGTAAAGCTGTCTGTCAGTGTTGTTAATCTAAAGGTGTCCGTCATTATTGCTAATAATGCTAATATAAAGCTGTCCGTCAGTGTTGTTAATGTAAAGCTGTCTGTCAGTGTTGTTAATCTAAAGGTGTCCGTCATTATTGCTAATAATGCTAATATAAAGCTGTCCGTCATTGTTGTTATTGTAAAGCTGTCTGTCATTATTGTTAATATAAAGCTGTCTGTCAATGTTGTTAATCTAAAGCTGTCTGTCATTGATGTTAATGTAAAGCAGTCTGTCATTGTTGCTAACGTAAAGCTGTCTCACAGTGTTGTTAATCTAAAGGTGCCCGTCATTATTGCTAATAATGCTAATATAAAGCTGTCCGTCATTGTTGTTATTGTAAAGCTGTCTGTTAGTGTTGTTATTGTAAAGCTGTCCGTCATTGTTGTTATTGTAAAGCTGTCTGTCAGTGTTGTTAATGTAAAGCTGTCCATCATTGTTGCTAATATAAAGCTGTCTGTCGTTGTTGTTAACGTAAAGCTGTCTGTCATTGTTGTTATTGTAAAGCTGTCCGTCATTGTTTCTAATATAAAGCTGTCTGTCAGTGTTGTTAATGTAAAGCTGTCTGTCAGTGTTGTTAATGTAAAGCTGTCTGTCAGTGTTGTTAATGTAAAGCTGTCTGTCAGTGTTGTTAATGTAAAGCTGTTTGTCAGTGTTGTTATTGTAAAGCTGTCTGTCATTGTTGTTAATATAAAGCTGTCTCAGTGTTGTTAATGTAAAGCTGTCTGTCATTGTTGTTATTGTAAAGCTGTCTGTCGTTGTTGTTAATGTAAAGCTGTCTGTCAGTGTTGTTAATCTAAAGGTGTCCGTCATTATTGCTAATAATGCTAATATAAAGCTGTCCGTCATTGTTGTTATTGTAAAGCTGTCTGTCATTATTGTTAATATAAAGCTGTCTGTCAATGTTGTTAATCTAAAGCTGTCTGTCATTGATGTTAATGTAAAGCAGTCTGTCATTGTTGCTAACGTAAAGCTGTCTCACAGTGTTGTTAATCTAAAGGTGCCCGTCATTATTGCTAATAATGCTAATATAAAGCTGTCCGTCATTGTTGTTATTGTAAAGCTGTCTGTTAGTGTTGTTATTGTAAAGCTGTCCGTCATTGTTGTTATTGTAAAGCTGTCTGTCAGTGTTGTTAATGTAAAGCTGTCCGTCATTGTTGCTAATATAAAGCTGTCTGTCGTTGTTGTTAATGTAAAGCTGTCTGTCATTGTTGTTAATCTAAAGGTGTCCGTCATTATTGCTAATAATGCTAATATAAAGCTGTCCGTCATTGTTGTTATTGTAAAACTGTCTGTCGTTGTTGTTAATGTAAAGCTGTCTGTCAGTGTTGTTAATCTAAAGGTGTCCGTCATTATTGCTAATAATGCTAATATAAAGCTGTCCGTCATTGTTGTTATTGTAAAGCTGTCTGTTAGTGTTGTTATTGTAAAGCTGTCTGTCAGTGTTGATTTTTAACGTGAATATTTGCATATAGTTATATAATGCAATATTATCTACTGACTCAGATAAACTATCATACGAAATAATTTCAGAAAAGTTCCCGTCAAATCAGAGGATATGTGTAACAACCAACCTGACGTAACATGTATATGTTGTCTTTCCTCTCTATAAAGAGACAAAATATAATTTTAATTAGAGCGTTCCTACCATTGTAATTCCCTAATAATTTTCGAAACTAACTGAGTTAGGTCACTGACGTATTACGCTCAAATTAAAACACGCCATTATTCATAGATTGAATAATTAAACCCTTGGGATGTGAAATAACCATAACAGTTATGAGAAAATGAAACTTATCATAATATATATATATACATATCATGAAATTGAATATAGCCTCAGTTGTCTCGTGCAAGACACCCACACCCTAATGGAACTGACACAGTCTAAAACTAATTAGTTAATTCTAATTCGGCGATTGAGGGTAGTTGTGGTAAAAGATAAAAAAACATGGATGTTTTTACTCTTTCTGAGTTATGGAGACGTGAAATTGTTTGTTAAACAGTTTATTTACAATTGTTAGACAAATAACTATGTTTTGATGTACAGTTTATATACCGCATAATGTGTTCTTTTTATAGAGCAAACCCACCGAGGGGAATCGAACCCCTGATTTTTGCGTTGTATATTCCGATATATACCGCTGTACTAGCGGGGAGCATACCCCACGGTTTAATCTAAGTTTGTTTATGATTCTTTCAGTGCATGTTTGTACACGGCTATGCGAGGATAATACCATTAGCCAGGCGCCCATGAACTTTGAGCTCGTTAACTGGAGAGAAGGTAGCTTGTGAACGGCACCCGCCGCCAACCATTGGTCTGCTCTGATAAAATACTAATATTTTATTGTCAGCTTTCTAACACATCCATAATATCCAAAATGAAATTAGTCTAAATACTAGCTGGTCAAAAGTTTAAGACCATACCGAAACGAAACGTTAATAGGTAAAAACGTAACGAAATTTAGTTGTTTGTGTTCAAGCATTATCGTTGTTAACATCTCCCACTGGCATCTCCTGTGTTACATTGGATAAAAACATGGCAAAGGTTAAAAAGTTGACAGAGTTTGAAAGTGGCAGAATTATCGAGCTGCAAATGCCAGATCTCTATTAACGTGCCATCGCTAGTGAGATTGGGCGTAGTAAACCTGCTGTTGCAAATTTCTTAAAAGACCCTGAGAGATACAGAACGAGAATTTCAAGTGGTTGGCCCAAAAAAATTTCGCCGGCGTTGAGCAGGAGGATTCTATGGGTTGTCCGGCAAGTCACCATCTGATTTTCGAACTAGATTAAGGAAAGCAGCTCAAGAACAATAAGACGGCATCTACGATAGACCTTGCTGAAAAACATCAAAGATGGGACGTAGAAAAGTGGACAAAGGTTTTGTTCACTGATGAAAAACAAAATTAACTTGGATGGTCCAGGTGACTTACAAGGTTACTGGCACGATAAGGATATTCCACCGGACCGATTTTCTACACGACACAGTGGAGAAGGTTCCATCATGATCTGGAGTGCTTTCTCCTTCCATGGAACAATGAAGCTTCAGGTTATACAAGGGGCGTTAAACAGCAGCTGGCTACATTGGCATAATGGAAAGAGCATCTTTATTGACTGGGAACCCTCGCTTGTGTGGAAATGACTGGATCTTTCAGCAGGACAACGCTGCAAACCACAATGTCTGCAGGAGAAAGGACTTTTTATGGCGAATGACGTAATTCTTTCGAACCATCCAGCGTGTTCGTCCAAACTAAACCCCATTGAAAGTGTGTGGGGTGAATGACAAAGGAAGTCTATAGAAATGGACATCAATTACAAACAGTGCATGATCTTCGTGAAGCCATCTTCACCACTTGGAGTAGCATTCCAGTCAGCCTTCTGCAAACGCTTATACGGACCATGCCAAAGCGAATGTTTAAAGTTATTCGTAATGACAGCCGCGAAACTCACTACTGAGACCTCTTGTTGGGCATTTTCTACCCTGTTTAGGACTTTTTTTGGTATGGTCTTAAACCTTTTACCAGCTAGTATTTACGCTAATTTCACAGTGTTCACATTTTCCCTATTAAATACTAAAAACGTTTTAGTATTTTTTCATCTTTCAAAGCTCTATTCAAATAAATAGTTGAATATAACAACGTAGAATGCGTATTTTTTCTTTATGTTCATTGGCCTTAAGACTTTGGCCAATAGTCTATTCCCATAAGTGTGTGTGCTTTTCTAATAGCAAAGCCACATCGGGCTATCTGCCGAGTTCTCCGAGGGGGATCGAACCCTGAGGTGACATCCTCAAAAATACCCTATAGCAGAAAATGACTCACTCTATGGGTGCTTGTGTTACGTTCATAACGTTTAAGACACTCCACTCATACAGGCTCGAACCCGGGCACTGAACGCGCTTTTCCTTTCTATGTTATGTTATGTTCAAGCTTTGGTGACAGGTGTTGCCTTTCCTTTATTCTATCACTTTTAAAATAAGTGACGGCTAGCCCAAAATTAAAAATAAAACATGATAATGTAAATTGAGTTCAAGACCAGATTTTGATTTTTTTTTTTTCAATTTAATGACAGCTATCCCTAATTTTAAGTTTGCAATAGGGCAACCTTTGAAAAACTTTCATCTGTTGTTTACATTTTATTACTATAAACAATATTTTAAAATTTACTTTCCAGGTTTACATATAGGGCGAAACGTTAGCATCTTTGTTATATTGTTCACTTTTCACAGATGTTTATACAGTTTATATATGTTTATATAGTTGTTGTTTTTAAAATATTCACTTCACTGTTAAAGTGTAGGAAAGGAACATCGTATTATTATATAGTTGTTGTTTTTAAAATATTCACTTCACTGTTAAAGTGTAGGAAGGGAACATCGTATTATTATATAGTTGTTTTTAAAATATTCACTTCACTGTTAAAGTGTAGGAAGGGAACATTGTATCATTATTTGCTAACGTTTATTCTAATATACTTTTTGAGTAAAGGAAAATTATTTTTTTAGTAAAATGACTTCAGATTGTTAAAAACAGGAACATTCCTTCAACTCTTGTGTGAGCTATTTGTGAACACGACACGAAGGATGGATGATTGTTGTTGGATAGTGTCTTGTACTCTGTATTTGACTGTGTAATATTCAAACCCCATATATACCGCAAAAGATACACACACTCTTGGTGTGTTGCAATATATAAATTGTTTGTATTTGAATTTCGCACAAAGCTACCCGAGAGCTATCTGTGCTAGCCGTCCCTAATTTAGCAGTGTAAGACTAGAGGGAAGGCAGCTAGTCATCACCACCCACCACCAACACTTGGGCTACTCTTTTAGCAACAAATAGAGGGATTGACCGTTACATAATACGCCCCCACAGCTGAAAGGACGAGCATATTTTGTGCGAAAGGGGATTCGAACCCGTAACCCTCTGATTACGAGTCGCACGCCTTAACACGCTTGGCCACGCCGGGCCTGGCAATTTATAAAACTAATTTTATATTGTTAAGAGAAGCAAACACCAAGTGCTGACATTTTTCAACATTGTTTGTTCCTGACTTACAAATATATAGTCGTTTGTATATCTTTGTGTTTTCACTTCACGGCAAATTGTGTTAAGCCTGTGTGTTCTAACACTCTCATCGTTAATGAATGTTGACTCAAACGCTTCTGTTAAACCTCTCGATTAATATTCATTAAATATAACTATTGTTAACACGTGAAGCTTTAAAAATGACGTCACGTATCTGTCAAAACGATGTCACGTGATTGCCTTTAAGTAAGCGACTGGTAGCTGCCTGTATTCAAACGACTAAAAGTGAATTATTGTAATCCAGTAAACTTTACCAGTCACATGACTAATGTTTGTCATTATTGCTCATAACTTCCACTTAACTTTTGACCCTCCGGTGTTCTTGAATCGTTATGATCCGATCAAGGTAAGAAAGATTTAACCTGTTTCAACTATATTTGACAACATATATCATTAACATCATAACGATATTTTGTAATGGACATTGTTCAAGTTACAATAATATGTCTTATCACACGTTCATGTGATGCCGCTAATGGGCAAGTCAAAAAGTAAGTGTCATAAAACATAGGTTGATTTATTGTTGGTTATCACAATAACGTTATCCATCCTGGGTCAGTAAGACGCCATAGCTTCCAGACTAATGTTAGCTATTCTACAGAAAATACGACAAGAGAAAGCAAATCCCATATCTAACAAAATCATGTAAGTCTATGTGTTCACTTAGCGAGAACTAAACTGAAGTTGTTAGCCCTTGTATATATATTACTATGGAAAGTTTTAGAAAATTCTAAAGGGTTCTTGAAAATTCTCGTAATCTTTAGAACATTCTAGAAAGTTCTTGTGAGTTCGAAAAAATTCTCCATCAGCTACTCAGCACTGAATCTACCTGGAATATTCTGGAAAATGGGTAAATTTGAAAATATCATTATCCAGGTGACAGCAGCAAAGTTTGAAGAGAATAATAGTTCTTCTCCATTTAATTCAGGTATAAGCAGTTATGTTTGTTTGTTTTGGAATTTCGCACAAAGCTACTTGAGGGCTATCTGTGCTAGCCGTCCCTACTTTAGCAGTGTAAGACTAGAGGGAGGGCAGCTAGTCATCACCACCCACCGTCAACTCTTGGGCTACTCTTTTATCAACGAATAGTGGGATTGACCGTCACATATAACGCCCCCACGGCTGGGAGGGCGAGCATGATTGGCACGACTCGGGCGCGAGCCTCAAATTACAAAGTCGCAACGATCTTACCGCGCTACGCCATGCCAGGCCCCAAGCAGTTATGAAATAACACTTTGTGTCCAGGAACAAAAAAAGTAAAAATCGTGTTACGTAGTGGAATTCATATTGTTGAGTTTGCAAACATAAATTACTTGTAGTCTAACTGGAAATATTTTGATTACTAATTAATGTTACTTACTCCTTAGTCTCAACTACGTATTGTTTTTAATTTACAGGTTTTAATTATGTACTGTGCATCGATATTCCTGAGGATTAAAATTAGTGTGGTGAAAATAGGAGACTTATGGTAATTTCCTATATGGAAGTGTCCAGTTATGATAGTGTTCGTCTGAGTTATATCCTGCTATGGTACTGTACCGTTATGACCATGTCTTGTTCAATCCACATTTCATATGGATTTTACGACAAATCTACGTTCCTTACAGTACGGCCCAGATGGCCAGGTGGTTAAGCACTCGACTCGTAACCCGAGATCGCGGGTTCGAATCCCCATCGCACCAAATATGCACGCCCTTTCAGCTGTGGGGGCGTTATAATGTCACAATCAATCCCACTATTCATTGGTAAAAGAGTAGACCAAGAGTTTGGAGTTGGTGGTGATGACAAGCTGCCTTCCCTCTAGTCTTACACTATTAATTTAGAAACAGCTAGCGCAGATAGCTCTCGTGTAGCTTTGCGCGAAATTAAAAAAAAATCAAACCAACCCGTTTCGACCCTGAAAAGGGTCGGACACATTGAGCCCACTTTGACCCTAAAGCAGTAACCATACCAACACTGCATGATATAAGTAAAGGAAGGAGGAAGAGATCAAAGAGCGCCTGACCCTCCAGAGTACATACGATTACCCAAATTCTGAGAGATAGAGAGTATACAGTGGAAGAAGTGCGTGTTATGAACCCGAAATGTCTGTCAATGTTTACACCTTAACACAGAGCACAACACAGAGAACGAGGTACATGTTAGAAGTGGACAAAGAATGGAGTGAAACAGGAAGAAATACAGAAGACAAATTAATACAGAAAATTGTATTTTATTTATTGTAGAATCGAAAACATCTTAAAGAACTTACACAGTTTATAGATGAGTTGAAAATAACCATCGATATCTTGACCATAAGAGACATAATTTCACTCAATAGAACTATCTATTTTACTCGCTAGTTTCAAATAAACTCAACATAACTTTCTGTAAAATGCACGTGAAATGTTGTCGAAACTCCATAGTGTGTAAAATTCGAGTTCGTTTACAAATGATCATTACAGATATTCGGTTAACATGAATGAAAACTTCCTAATGTTCGAAAAAATACCACAAGGACAATATCGACAGTTTCTGATAATATATAGATAGTACCTGATACTGTAGATAGTTTCTGATAATATATAGATAGTACCTGATAGTGTACATAGTTTCTGATAATATATAGATAGTACTTGAAATATTAATGAAGTGATTTTTAATTTTTGAGATGATGCAGGCGCGAGATGGCGCCATTTTCGATAGGGCCACGTCGATTGGTTGTTGGTCGTCGTACAGAGATGGCGCTTCCAAAATAATGCAGGCTGATCCAATGCACATCCCAGTGTAAACATCCAGAGAAATAATCGATCCAGAATCATAGCTACAAACCTGCCAGTCCCCCTCGACCTATCAGAAAATATCAGATACGAAAAGAACACAGCCATCAAGTGACCATATTAAATATCCTTTAAACATCACAATTTGGATAGATATGTCAGCTTCAGTTATAAGAGCGACTTTATGTCTGGAATCTGCGAGGAGAATTTATTTGAAAATTCCATACTGATACGTTTATTACCCCTGGTGTGCACTTTCCAAGGCTGTTATTTACCCGAAATGGCTATAACTGTAATATTAAGAGTATTCAACATTGGTCTCTTGATACATACATTTTTGTACATCGTTTGTAGGCAATACCAATCGAGTTGTGCGCTTTCTTATATGGTGGTGTTTATATGGCAGTGTTGAGATGTGTTTCTAAGCAACAAAGATATTTTAGCGTGTCTTAGCAACGGTGCCATGGTAGTGTCTTTAAATAACAACAGTGGTGTGATGAAGTTGCTAGGTAACAGTATTCTAGGGCTGCTACTGTCAACAGTGTTCGATTTTTAAATTTCGTGACACCATCAAACAGCTTTTTAAAACCAAACTTTGACGGTTAATAATAGTTCCAGATGTAAAAAAAAAACAAAAAACTTTACCTTCATCACTAATACGTTCTTCCTATTTGTTATTGATTTTATAAAAATAAAAGTATTGATTTCAGTTCGTTTTTTACAGTGATTGTTGCACGAGACAGTGGACTGTATAAAACACATCGATAAGTACACTAATGTTATGGGTAAGGTGGTTATATGAATGATAACATAAGGGTTAAAACATGATAATTACGATAGTGTTACAGCTAATGGGGTTATGTGAAAGGTATCATAAGTCTACGGCATTCTAATCACACTAAGCTTATGAAGGTTACGTTAAAGGTTTTTAATCCACATATTTTTAGGCTCACCTCTGAATACCTATCTCGATTATCCATATGTTGGGCAACAAAACGTACGTTTAAAACAGCCTTCTCAAGTTGAGGACACAACTTTCTCACAACGCTCCCTCAATGTCTTCTCCAGCAGCCGTGTAACTTGTCTCGTGGAAGGTGCATTCGTGCTCTTGAAACCCGGGTTTCCAAGCAGGATCGAGAGTCGATCACGAGCCGCTCCAAACCCTCTGCCCTCGTGTTTTGAAGTGGGTTCTGTTTCTTCTTCGTTCTGCTGGGGTCTCTTCATTCTCAAGACCTTGGGAAGGATTTCTAAGAAGACGGTGCGGACCCATGGGGCCATGTGATGGGTGGATGGAGAACGGAAGTTCACGTTCAAAACGGTGATGGTGATAAACACAGAAAAAGGACACAAGCATCATGGTAAACAGTAGGTACTTTCCGAGGAGTGGAACCGCCAAAGATGTCGGAGGTATGATTTCCGAAAGCAACAGGAAAAACACACCTAAGGATAACCACGATGGAGATACTTAAAGACACCTTTTCTCCGCTTTCAGAGGGCAAATAGAACACTACAACTGATAGAAAGGAGATCGCCACGCCAGGTATGATGGAGGTTCACCGTGTAGAAGAGAGTTTTGCGACGTAAAGTAATATTGAAAGTGATATCCGGATACGGTTCATCACAACAACTGTAGAACTTCTCTTTACGTCTCGCCGGAACTCCCATGACGTCCCACTCGACACTCAAGTAGAAATCACTCAGGTCAATTCCAACAGCAATATCTGAATCATCGGTGTCCTCTGATTGGTGTTTGTGTTTTAGATCCACCTGAGTTCAAACAGAAAAAAAGGGAAACAGTACAAACTCTCCATCTAGTATCATTTTGTAAATGTCACACAACATTTACTGTCGTAGAATAAATTGGTTCTTTAAAAATCTATCGTACACCCAGTGTCCGTCAAAACTGACAGAGTACCATCAGTACACCAACACATCTGTTATAACTGACTGTATAAAAACAACATCAGTACACCAACACATCTGTTATGACTGACTGTCTAACCATCATCAGTGCAATAGCACATCTGTTATAACTAATTCTATAACGATCATCACTACGCCAACACATCTGTTGTAAACTTACTGTGTAACCATCATATGTCCACGATCCAAACTTCATGAAGCAGGTTTGTTCATCGAATGGAAAGTACTGGACATTCATCTCGCAGGAGCTCTTATATATTGCTGGTGGACGCCAGATGACCAAACCGTTAGAATGAAGGATAGCTTTCGTCATAATGGTAACTTCATAATTTCCGTCAGCGCTATATCAGAAAAGAAATACGTTTCTCAAATTATTCATGAAGAGAAAATATTAAAAAGTTAACCAATGGTATTTAGTAGAGACAAAAAATAGTAGCTCACTTGTTATACAAAACAATATCCGGCAGCCATATTTGTTCAGCTGGAACATGCAGCTTGGAAACTCCGCCATATTCTTCAGGGTCCCACCTGAGCTTGTAGTCTATCCATTCCTAAAAGGACAACACAAAATACGATTGTTGATAATACCATCTCTGATTGCAGTCTGTCCATACCTAACGAGACCAGCATAAACATAATTTATGATGGTTGATAATACGACTCCAAATTATAGTCTGTCCATACAAAACGAGGCCTATATAAAAATGATTTTACCACTTCAGATTATAGTCTGTCCATACAAAACGAGGCCTGTATAAAAATGATTTTACCACCTCAAATTGTAGTCTGTCCATACCAAACGAGGCCTGTATAAAAATGATTTTACCACCTCATATTGTAGTCTGTCCACACCAAACGAGGCCTGTAAAAAATGATTTTACCACCTCAGATTGTAGTCTGTCCATACCAAACGAGACCAGTATAGATATGATTTAAAATCGTATACAATACTACCTCAGACTGTTGTCTGTCCATACCTAACGAGACCAGAGAAACATGATATAAGATTGTATAGAATACCACCTCAGGTTACAGAAGTGAAGAGGCTGACCAGGGCACAATAAGATATTCAGCAGGAACTAGGCTACTGTTCCAGTGTTATCTGCGACAAAAATATCCACCAGAGACCAGGTTATTTTCCCACTTTTATCTACTACAAAGATATTCCCAACGAACTAGGCTACTTGTGTACTTTTGGTTCAGATGGGTGCTGTAAAAGTGTCCACCAGACAGTAGGTCTACATTTCTAATCATAGTCACATTAACATCGATTATAACCTAAGATGTTTATTGTAACATTAAGCTGTAACAAAAGTAAACGTTTACTGGCTTACGATTTCTGTCTAGAAACATACGTGAAGACTTCCAGCCACTTAGCCAATGAGAATAACGACCTCAAAGGGAAAATAAATTCAACTTTATGGAACCTATAAACTGATTAATAACTGGAGCCTAAAAACAATATAACTGGAAAAAAATATTTAATTTTGTATAGAAGTTCAGTAGAAAGTTACTTAGAACAATAACTAAAACTATTAGTCCAAATAATAGAAAACATAGAAACCTAGTGTTAAAATTTGTTATTGACTAATAATACTATAAGTTTGAGGTAATAAACTGCTGTTTAATTACTTAATGTTAAATTTCCCATTTATTTCATTAAGCACTTCATAACTTAACTTCGTTACATATATTTTATACTCGTTAATTTCTTTAATTAAAAATACGTTTAGAATTTCTAAACGTTCAATTATCCTTTAACAAATGAAAATCACGCATGCGCATTCCACCTGTTGACAATGTTTTGTTTTTCTTTTAACCGAATATAGATTACAGGTAGTGCATTTTTAATTTGGTGACAAATGCTTACGATGTTTGTATCCAAGTGCAGATTACACATTAGCGTTAATGCTGTATTACATTGTTATACAGGTAATACGTTAGCGATATTGTTGTATCTTATCTAGGTGTAGGTTCTACACTGTTGATACTGTCAAGTGATTCAGTGACAAACCACGGATAATCAACTCTAATTATTTTAGTTACATATTGTATATAGATTGTGAAATACAGAAGGTGTAAAACTCAGCTTAGAATATCTGAGTTAGCTCTCACAGACTGTGTGACTTCTATGTTAACTAGAAACGTATGTGTATTAATTAGTGTATTATGTTCACCACATTAAGTGACTTTATGTTAACAAGAAACTGAAATGTGTATTAATTGTACATCATTATGCCTGGCATGTTCACCACACCATGTGTATTAATTGGTACATTGTGGTTGGCATGTTCACCACACCAGGTGACTTCATGTTAACTACAAATTGACATGTGTATTGTTACATTGTGCTTGGCATGTTCACAGTTGTCACGAACACTTCTTTTCGTGTATTGAAACTTGTTTAAACACTTTCCACGCACCAACTTTGCAAGCTCACTTCTTTGATGAGAATATTATGGTAAATAAACTGAAAGCCATCAATTCTCCAGTTTGTGATCAACCCAATGACTTAGGTATAAGCGCTAAGTTTGATAATTGTATGGTTAACCTCTTCAATTTATAATCATCGTTTAGAAATAAGAACTATCGGCTTCAGAACAAACTCCTCGGGTGAGTGACCGAGTGTACGAGTTATCCAGAATGTGTCAGTTACGACAGTAGATGTTTTAATATGTTCAGAGATTTCTTCTTGTAAAGTAGAGTACATTCTGCGCGTCGTCTTCCTTTACCTTATATTTAACACAAATGTCTCGATAACCCAAGAAACATAAGATAGAAATACGACAGTCCTTGTAATTTTTATGTTGTTTTTCATACAAGCATGCATAAAATAGAGAGAAAATATTATATGTCAGAATTTACACGAGCTCGCATAATATATCTGCTCTTTACTGCGAGGTTCAAAGACATCTCGGGATTCACGGGAACCTCAGAGAACTGATCAAACCCGGGTTATAGCAAGGGAAGTCCGCACCCTTAAACAAGCCCCGTTAGGACAACCGAAGCGCCCGACTACGAATGTCATGTTTGGTATAACTAGTCATCGAGTTCGACACTTCTATGATCCCAATGAGACGAGAAAGACCAGCGCTGATGCTGGATTCCGGTTAAGCGATCCAGTGAACCAAATCATATGCTTCCCTTCCCTCCTGATTGTCCTTGTAGACATGTTTCGAGCTCCAATCTCTTGGGGATTACGACACATAAATAAGGACACCTCCCGGACCACCCCAAATCCGCCAGCCAAATTGGGCCTTGTTAACTTCAGGACTGTGTGAGAACAAACTAATTGACAAACGTGAATAAATTACTACACTTAACATCGCCGACACAACTACATAATGGTAACTATAAATAAAAATACTTAAATATACGTTCTGCCAAGCGTAGTGGTGGAGTAGTGGAACGTGGTGGAGAACGTTCTGTACTTTCAGTTTATCTCTCCTGAGATCTGAACATCCAGAAGCGTGTTTGTCGTGAAGGTGAGAAAAGGACCCTGCTGGTTAAGGGGCCCAACTCAAACACACCCCTACGGCCAGGAATTCCTGTAGACGAGCGGTATTGGGGTGTCCCCTCGGCTGGTCCACTTGGGCTAAGGGCAACCAAATACCAGTGTTGGACGTTCTCAACAGGTGTTGTGGACATTGTGTCTGATGCTGGTGTTTGGATATAGTGCTCACGAAACCCTGGCATTGCTGCAGTGTCCTTATTTGGCATTGTAGTGCGTCCCCTCGTTGGGCTCCATGGTTAATGAAGTCATTGGGCACCGAAATGTTTTTTCTTTATTATGGATCCACCAAATCAAAATAAAAAATATATATTTATTAAGCAAACACATCTTGAAGATTCGGAACAGCAATCTTCAACCTGTTTAACACTTGTATCACTTCTGATATTAAATTCTTTGTCAGACAAATGTTCAGAGCAAATATCTTCCCTCTTTATTCAGAAGGGACAAGAGGGGATTGCTGACTCTCGTAGGTCGGTCAAATATTAAATTCTTTGTCAGACAAATGTTCAGAGCAAATATCTTCCCTCTTTATTCAGAAGGGACAAGAGGGGATTGCTGACTCTCGTAGGTCGGTCAAAAACAACGTTATGGGAACACCTTGATAGAAACATTTATTCCAAAACACAGTGAACTCCTCTTGCATTCAAACACCATTGGAGATTTTCCCATTGGAGTTACTCCCCACGCTACTCTGAATTCATCATGAGAAATTATTGTTGAAAGGAATTTGAAGAACATCCTCGAGTCCGAGATCGTCGCTGGTTTCTCCACCCAAGTAGTTTCTGCAGCGAGGTGTATCTTCACTCACAAAAACAGAATTATTCTACTGAACAATGTTCTGTTGCTTGGCGCCATGTTATTGTCTTCCCTTTCTCTAAGCCTGGAAAGGATCCCAAGATTCCTTCAGACTATCGCCCAATTGGTTTTATAAGCTGTCTCTGTGAGATCTCAGAGATGATAGTCATTGCTTGAATCAAACAACCTCCTCTCGACCACCCAGTATGGGTTCCGACGATAGCACACTACCATGGACCACCATGGCTTGAAACCTCAATCAGGGAGGCCTTTCTCAAGTGACAACATTTGGTTTCTGTATTTGTAACCTTGAGAAAGTTTATGATACTATGCAAAAGTATTGCATCCCGCGAGACTACCATTCATGTTGGTTGTGTGGTCATTTTTATTAAGCATTCTTAATGGACCAGCGATACCAAGGTCGTGCGGGTTCGACATATCCCCGTTCTTTTTCACGGGAACTTAGAGTCCCTCAAAGCTGTATTCTGAGTGTCACATTTTTCAATATAAAAATTAATGCCATCACTGAACAACTCCCTCTCACTGTTGCAAACGGGCTCTTTGTCAATGACTTTCACATCTCATGTAAGTCGTCGAAAACGAGTTACATTGAGCGGCAGCTACAAACTGCCCTAAATCGTTTACTGAAGTGGACTACAGCAAATGGTTTTACCTTTTCTAGCTCTAAATCCGTTTGCTGTGGTCCACTTTTGTCTCTAAGAGGGTATTCACCCTAATTCCGAGCTCCGTCTTGGTGAAGTTGCATTTCCTGTGGTCCCTGAAGCAAAGTTCTTGGGGCTTATATTTAACCGTAAACTGACTTCCATTCCACATATCAAGCAGCTATGTGTCAAGTGTACAAGGGCACTAAAATCCTTCATGTCCTCTCTTCCACCTCTTGGGGGCAGATCGATGTTCTATGCTAAAGATCTAACATGACTTCTTTCCATCGAAACTGGTCTATGGCTCTTCCAAGACCTCGGCCTTGAAGATGTTTTACTCTGTTCATCATCAGGGTCTTCAGCTCTGAACAGGAGCTTTGCCCACTCCAGAGTTTACACACTGAGTTTCATGAGCCTTCACCATTTCCAACTCTCTTTACAGTCAAAACTTCGATCCTGGAGTTGTGTTTTCCTTCCTCGGTGGGCCATGCATTTTCAGAACAGATCTGTCATTATTCCTTTTGGCCTTCGTATCCAGGTACAGTTGGATGAACTGAATCTGTGGTTGAATGAACTGCTGTATCCACTGGCCATTCCATTCCACCATGGCTATACCCATTCACAAATTTGACCTTTCTTTGTCATCTGAAGAAGGCAGATACTCCCGATTGGAAGTACCGGCCACTATTTGCCGGACATCTTTAAAACCATCCATTCCCATTTTACAGATAGTTTGAAATCAGGTGACTCTGTGGGCTCTGTCATGGTGTGTTGTGGTTTGGTGACTGTACACAGAATCTCCTCTACAACTTCTGTGTTCACTGTTGAACTGTATACCATTTCTCTTGCCCTGGATCACATAGAAGCTAAGTGTACTCAAACTGCACTAGTTATACTGACTCAATTAGCTCTGTACTGGTCCTGGAACTGCTTCATATTAGTTTTCACCCTGTTCTCGCCGATATTCAAAACCGACAGGCCCATTTCTTTTCAACACCTACTTTTATTCATTTTTTTCTGGATACCAGGCCACGTTGACATTTGCAGGAACGGGCTGTCTGCTCAGGTGCTATCACTGACGTGCCTGTTCCATATATGGAGTAAGGTCCTGTATTCAAGGCTCAGCTCTGTGCCAGGTGGCAGTCGACTTGAAGTGACCAATACGATAACAAGTTTATCCAGATCAAACCTTCTGTTGCTATATATGACCATCTTGCTTCCGTAAGGATCGAAAGGAAGAAGTTATCCTGGCTGGGCTACACATTGGTCATAGTTTTTTAACTCGTTCTTTACTTTCATATGGGACTGAAGCACTAATATAAGATCTGTGTGACACTCAAGACACACTTGCCCACATTTTACTGTCGCGCCGTCGTAATGACCGTAAGCGATAGCACCAATTTAAGACACACTTTTGCCATGTCTTCACCATCGGCGGTGGTGACACTGTCCACCTCAGCTGTATTTAAAACGTTTTAAGGGTCATTGGTATTTTTAACCCTATTTAAGTTTTCATCAGCAGTTTAAAGTGCATTTACTTTTACACTGATTCATTTTTACCTCTTATAACGATTTTAGCTTCATTCTATTTTTTTACCGCTTGTTTAGCGCAGATGGACCACTTGCTAAACAACCAGACAAGCAGTCCACAGGTATGTTAATCTCCTAACTGTACGTTCTTCCACAGGTATGGTTAAATATGTATGTGTGTGTGTGTGTTTTCTTATAGCAAAGCCACGTCGGGCTATCTGCTAAGCCAACAGAGGAGAATCGAACCCCTGATTTTAGCGTCGTAAATCCATAAACATGTATGAATTGTACGTTAACTGTACATTATGCCATTCATATTGTTACATATTTAATTGTAAGCTGTCCCCTTAAGATGGTTAAATATCTATTAATTGACTTCAGCAACTATTTTAACTCTGTGGTATCTTTAGCTGTCTTTCATCAGTTACAGTACCAAATTGGTCGACACTTCCGTTTCGTGATGGATTAGTTTATCTAATGAAAGAGTTCTCTTTTCCTCACAAATCGTTTGTTCTACGTGTGTTCTCAAAGTAAACTGTGGTCATAAATAGAAAGCTGTGAGATAATAAGTTTCAGTGACTTGAGGATATTTTTAACGACACGTGTTTGTGAGGAGACGTATTTTTAACTTACAAATCAAAATTGTGAATTTCTTCCACACAATATTGTATTTTACGTAAACTCACCTGTTCCACCCACACGTTTGTTGTCATTATCTGGCTCTTGAGACTCTGTGGAGAAAAAAAATGTTTAATCAGATACAGTAAAAACAACTTAGTTGTCAGAGGAACTGGCCAGACATAGTTGATAAGTAAAGAAAAGCACATTCAACTGTCACAGAAACTGTAAAAAGTGTTATAAATAAAAAAAATTAATGTATCACAGTAATTCGCCAGACTCGACTAAAAATCACTTCGTTATCACAGTAACTCATTTTAAGGAATACAATTCATCCAAAATAACGTTTACTGATTGCGGATAATAATATTAGACGTAAGTATTTAGTTTGTGGCTTCCTGAGGACAGTGGGAAACAAAACTCCTTGATAGAACAGTGAATAACAAAGCTCTTTGGCTGGACGATTGGTAACAAAGCTTCTAGGTGTAACAGTGAGTAACAAACAGTGAGTTGAAGTGTTTTCTGAGCCCAAAAGAGCCGTTTTTTGCATATAAAAGTGAGTAACAAAGCTCCTCGATTGGACATTAGGTAACAAAACTCCTCAGTGAGACAGTGAATAACAAAGCTCTTTGGTTGGACAATTTACGTGTTTTTCAGTTGTTTCGTGATCTGGAACCCCAAAAGTAGTTCACGGTCCAGAGACTTCGAGGGACTAAATGGAAACATCCTAAATGATATATTGTGTCACTAATTGTGTCACAACTTCAGTTGTTAGAACGCACGTAAATAAACGAATTATTTTAATAATAGTAGACTTTACAACAAACAAAACGAAACACCCGATAGAAATGTAATGTTTAGTAACAAATGGTCACTATAAGCAAACTTATAGAGGACTCGCGACCATAACCATGTACACATGTTCATGTAACCCTATAGTGAAAACTTATAATACGCTTAACGTTGGTGTTGCTAAACGGTGTATCTGATTACAGAATGTCGGTGGTCAACAATCTGTATTGACCTTGTATTCCCTATCTCTAGTTATACAAGCGTATAAAAACAGTTATTTGTATTAACTCAGAGGAAATCTGGCTGTTGTTATAAGTTAAATAAGTCGTTCTCCTTAACTTTATGGACAATTACATTCCTTTTAACTTTTTGTTGATAAAGGAGTAGCCCAAGAGTTAATGGAGGGTTAACCGCCTTACCTGTGATCTATCACTTCTATATTAAGAACGGATATCTTTGTTTGAAACTTAATAAACAAACAAATCCTGGTTCTGAACGTTATAAACTTTCAATGACGTCACAGGAAGGAACCCAATAAGTATCAGTTAGAAACTTCCAGGAGCAAAATCTTCAATGTCTTGTTTTATTAGAGTTTCTATCCTTCATGATATAAATCTTCATTAGCGAAAAACAGAGTAAATAAAAGTGTTACGTTTACTATAGAAAGCTGAGATCCATTGGTATCAGTTACTTTTTGTTACTTTCTTCTTTTGTGTCTGAATAAGGTTATAAACGTTCTGACGTCAGAACTCAAATATATGTATATTTCTATCGCCAGGAACACTTTTATTTCCCTCTCTCTAACACATCAATAGACTTTGTGTACCCCTCAAAGTCATCTCTTACAAATAAGTAATGAAATGTTAAATAGCTATTTTTGTTCGTTATTGTGTATCTTATAAATAGCTCGATAAGTTATTATCTTATTATAAACGTGGTAGTTAGTGTTAAATAAATATGGATACAGTTTGGGTTTGAATTTCACGCAAAGTTACGCGAGGGCCATCTCCGTTGATCGTCACTAATTTAGCAGTGATAGATGTAAGGCAACACAACCCATCGCCAACCCTTAGAAAAGTATTTTACTAATGAATAGTAAGATAGATCGTTACATTATAACGCCCTCACATTTGAAAAGACGGGCATGTTCGATGACAGGGATTCGAGTCCGAGACACGAAGGTTGAGAGTTGAGGGTCCTAATCACTATGTCATGTAACGCTCAGGAGTACAGAAAAGTTTTTAAAATACAAACCAAATTATTTCGTCTGAGCAGTTTACTCATGTTTACACACAGTAGCCGCAGATAACCTAGCTGCTTTGTGCCATAAAACACCAAATCAACAAACAGTAGTTACCTAATGTACCAGTATTTTACTACTGCAGGTATCTAACCCCAAATCTTACTTCTAAAGATTGTTAAAACCACAAGCAAGCCACCTGGAAGTATTTATTTATCAATGTACGAAGTATAAGAAATTTCAAAGCTATATGAAAAAATACACATTTTTAAAACGTTTATTTGCAATTGTCTGAGACTTTAAATTATTTACGAAGGCAGTTCAACTCATGTTTGTTCACTGCCCCTTTTCGTGTTTATTTAAGATGATACCGAGTAGGGAAAAAAATTACAGGTCATTACAGGTCGAATGTAATTTGTTCACAATAGGTTTATAAGCTATTTGCCAACTTAACGTCTACTGTGGTATGAAGTAACTAAAGGTGAAAAACAAACATATCATTACCAGGGTCAGTGGTAGGGTCAGTGGTCAGCCACGTTTAGGTATCAGAACTTCAATTTTTAGAAATGTAAGTCCGTGAACTTACCGCTACCCTACCCTAACACGAACACAAGTGAAATAAATGATTTTCCGACAGCTCACTTCTCACAGACTCATCGACAAACATGAAGGATTAGAGCGTTAGAAACCGGTTTTCGATACCAGCGGTAGGCGCATCCCATTATTGTAGCTTTGCACTAAACAACAAACGGGACGAGTGAGTTTTGAACGAACGATATTTTATGCTTCGATCAAGAACAATAATAACTAAATGGCACGTGAACTTACGATATTTAAACAATAATAACTAAATGGTACGTGAACTTACGATATTTCAATAATAACTAAATGGCACGTGAACTTACGATATTTAAACAATAATAACTAAATGGCACGTGAACTTACGATATTTAGTATCTGAAGTTCTTCCGTTTCTATTTCAGTGCACGATCACCCCCGGGGTACAGCAGAATGTCTGCGAACTTACACCGCTAAAACCAGGGTTTCGATACCTATGGTGAGCAGAATACAGATAATCGACTGTGTAGCTTTCTGCTTAATTCTAAACAATAAAAATTGAGTGCCCCGCCGTAAGTCTACGGATTTACAACGCTAAAATCAGGGGTTCGATTACCCTTGGTGGACTCAGCAGATAACCCGATGTGACTTTGCTATAAGAAAACATACACACATGGAATAGTACACAATTATTTTAAAATGTTCCCTACAACTTGGGCCCCAGCATGGCCAGGTGGTTAAGGCACTCAACTCGTAATCCGAGGGTAGCGGGTTCGAATCCCCGTCACACCATACATGCTCGCCCTTTCAGCCTGAGGGGGTGGCGTTATAGTGTGACGATCAATTCCACTATTCGTTGGTATAAGAGTAACTCAAGAGTTGACGGTGGGTGGTGATGACTAGCTGCCTTCCCTCACCTGCTGAATTAGGGAAGGCTAAGCCTTCGAGTAGCTTTGTGCGAAATTCAAAACAAATCAAACCTACAACTTGACAACAAAAGGTTGTTACACAAAACGCTTTTTATCTTTGATTTCCAAATGGGAGAGAAATTTAAGAAAAATTCTCTATTTTTACAGATAAAAATTGGAAACTTAACTGATTTCTAACAGAAATGACAACTTTTGACAAGTGAGTGAAAGCTTACAAATTCACAGATTAAAATATTTGAAATAAAAATAACTTTAAACATATGTTAACGTATTCACTATCCAGCTGTCAATAATACTTTAAACATCTCATAACGTATTCACTATCCAGCTGTCAATAATACTTTAAACATTTCATAACGTATTCACTATTCAGCTGTCATTAATACTTTAAACATCTCACAACGTATTTACTATCCAGCTGTCAATAATACTTTAAACACTGGCCGCATAATTAACATCACACATTAAACTGAACGCGAATACTCAAACATACGACCAGAGTAAAATGCCGACTGGTAGAATTACGACTGGAGTTAAACCGTTTTGGAAATACGCGTAAAAGCAGTGAGCTAACTGGAGTAAAAGGATATCACATCATCAGGATGGAAGCCATTAGTGTTTCCTCTCCATGGTTTTCTGGATAACAGCAGGGTCCAAACATACATTCCAGCCCAATACTGAACAAAACTCTCCATAGCAATGTGAAAATTATGGCTACGAAAGAGAACCCTCCTACTCGAAAGAGGTCATAATGAAACAGAGGATATCTCCTGTTACTACTCACAACCTTCCACAACATTTGGAAATCAATAGAATCTTCATAAACAATAAACGTGATGTTAAACGTGTTAAGGCACTGATTGTCAGACCAAAATGACAATAAAAGTTGTGCACTTTGAAAACGGAAGAAAACATCGAATTTTTCACCAAAACGCATGCGTGTCCAATAAATTTGTGTGAGAATCTCCATGTTCTGCAAGTGCAATATGTGCAAAATCCCTATAAAAGTGACGGGTTCTCGGTTTCTATAGCTCAGTGTTAAGCCACCGACATGCAATACAGTTACGCCAAGACTGACTGAAGCAAAACGCAACAACGCCAGTGGTTACTTGGAAGCACGCATCAGGTGTTGCCAGAGCTGTGAATGTTCACCCAAGCACCATCACAAGGCTATGGAATCGTCACCAACAACATGGATCAACTTATGACCGTCCACGATCTGGCAGACCTCGTGTGCAGGATGTTGACAGATTTGGTGGTGGCAGCGTCATGATGTGGGCTGCCACCGCCTACAATGCCAGAACAGACCTTTTGCACATTCGAAGGAATCTACGGCTCAACGATACGTCGACGAGATTCTTAGGCCCCATGTGCAACCAATCATGGTTAACATCAACGACGTTTTTCAACATGATAACGCCCGTCCTCGCACAGCCCGACTCACCACTGTCTTCTTGAGACACCACGACATCAACGTTCTTCCCTGGCCCTCCATATCACCAGATTTAAACCCCATCGAACACCTTTGGGACGAGTTGGACCGACATCTGCAACGGCGACAACCTCAACCGCGGACTCTACCTCAGCTTGCAGCAGCTTTGCAGGCTGAGTGGACAGCCATTCCACAAGATGTGATTTGTCATCTCATCGCTTTCCTGGGCAGGAGATGCCAAGCAGTTATTGATGCTCACGGGGGCATACTCGTTGTTGACGTTGAGTGACGTTAAACTTCACCTAGTGAGCGTGGACTTCGCTTTTGCAGACTTTGAATGTTCAGCAGTGAATGTGCAGTTTCACATATGTCATGCAGAACTACCCGGAATGAACTTGTTAACAATTTATCTCATATTTTGCCTTTTGCGTTTCTTTTTTTGAAGAGTATATCTTTAAACATATTTCTCATATCATTGCAGAGTTATAGTGTGGGCAAGTAGAATATAAAAAAATATTTCATGAAAATACCACACTCTTAACATTTAACGAAAAATTTGGTCTTATCGTCAGCCCCAGCAAGTTTCATTTAATGATGTACTTAAGCCTAAATCCCTACTGTTCTCGCTCCACTCTGGTGAGTAACGTAATTAAATTTAAAATCCTGCTAGGTTGGCACTTTGTTTACTAACTTAGAACCTTGTTAATTAGGCACTATGTTCAACAATGCAATTAAGCCTAAAGCCTTACTAATTTGGAACTTTGTTTAATAATATAATTATGCCCGTTTAGTCTTTCTTTAATAACACAGTCAACGTTAACAGCATAATAAGTCTATTACTTGTTCTATAATTGTAACCAAGTCTAAACGATACTGATCTGTTCGATAATCTAAGTCGTAAACCGAATTAATGTGATATTTTGTTTAATAATTTAATATGGATTAAAACTCCTATTAACACAACATTTTGAAAAGTAACCTAATAAGAACATACCCCCAAAATACAAAGCTTTATTTCATAATGTGATTAAGCCTAAGAACGTATAAAATATTAGCATTTTTTATATCTTTCTACTGCATGACACAAATCACGAATCTCTGCAGTGTGCATACATTCTTAGAAAACCACACGTGCCAATAATTAGATCATTAAACGTATTTAAATAGTGACACGAACATTTTAAAACAATTCTGTTACCTTTACTTATCAGAACAGAAAGGAACCACAAAAAGACAGATGTCAGCCAATTTTAAAAGAAAGTAATGAATCAGTTAATCAGGTTTTCTATCAAACGACATGGGTAATAAAGATGTGATTTATTTTATTACTGTTTGGAAAGTCGTCTTTTACTCTTTGATAATAACCTAATTAATGATAGTTCGCATTCTGCTTGTTTATGAATTTCACTACAATTACCAAATTCAAACGGCTGATTGACCAAACGGTTTACATAACAACTGATATACGAAATCAGTAATTTACATTCAATGTTCACGTGCACATTAAATACAAACTATTTACAGAGAAGCGTATTCATGAACACAGATTACGTAAAAAACTGAACGTGAATTTGAATGTCAAATAACAAAATATTGCCGTATGAAATCAGAAAACACGAGCTTCATTCTATGTGTTTCTTATTCTCATAAAACACAAACAAGGTACATGTTCATATCAGTTTGTCAGGAAAAACAAATATATTTATTTTATGTACATGTGTATTTGAAAGTGTGTATAGTTGTTATACACCACTGCGTTGTGCTTTCCTTCATTACATGAAAAGTAATTATTGTTCAAGGAAATCTAGTGGTTTTCTTGACTTTAAATTATAACGTGATAACAAGCTATCACGTGAACACTAGTCGACGATTTCTGGTACCTTTTCTATTGACGAAACATTGAAGTGTTAACGGTTAATAATTTCGTTTGATAAATATAATAAAATAGATATTAAGACCATAATTGATACTTTATTTCATTGGTCTCAAACGCAGTCTAAAATTTTTATTACTAAATCGCAAAAAATACCTAAAACCTTATTACCAATCAAATGTATAGTAACAATTCACGTTATTCACAGTGTACAGATACATGTCCAGTACATAAAGTGTCTAACCACACGTGTACAGTAACAATTCACGTTATTCACAGTGTACAGATACATGTCCAGTATATAAAGTATATAACCACACGTGTACAGTAACAATTCACGTTATTCACAGTGTACAGATACATGTCCAGTATATAAAGTGTCTAACCACACGTGTACAGTAACAATTCACGTTATTCACAGTGTACAGGTACATGTCCAGTATATAAAGTATCTAACCACACGTGTACAGTAACAATTCACGTTATTCACAGTGTACAGATACATGTCCAGTATATAAAGTATCTAACCACACGTGTACAGTAACAATTCACGTTATTCACAGTGAACAGATACATGTCCAGTACATAAAGTGTCTAACCACACGTGTACAGTAACAATTCACGTTATTCACAGTGTACAGATACATGTCCAGTACATAAAGTGTCTAACCACACGTGTACAGTAACAATTCACGTTATTCACAGTGTACAGGTACATGTCCAGTATATAAAGTGTCTAACCACACGTGTACAGTAACAATTCACGTTATTCAGAGTGTACAGGTACATGTCCAGTATATAAAGTATCTAACCACACGTGTACAGTAACAATTCACGTTATTCACAGTGTACAGGTACATGTCCAGTATATAAAGTGTCTAACCACACGTGTACAGTAACAATTCACGTAATTCTCAGTCTACAGATACATGTCCAGTATGTAAAGTGTCTAACCACACGTGTACAGTAACAATTCACGTTATTCACAGTGTACAGGTACATGTCCAGTATATAAAGTATCTAACCACACGTGTACAGTAACAATTCACGTTATTCACAGTGTACAGGTACATGTCCAGTATATAAAGTGTCTAACCACACGTGTACAGTAACAATTCACGTTATTCACAGTGTACAGATACATGTCCAGTATATAAAGTATCTAACCACACGTGTACAGTAACAATTCACGTTATTCACAGTGTACAGATACATGTCCTATATAAAGTGTCTAACCACACGTGTACAGTAACAATTCACGTTATTCACAGTGTACAGGTACATGTCCAGTATATAAAGTGTCTAACCACACGTGTACAGTAACAATTCACGTTATTCACAGTGTACAGGTACATGTCCAGTATATAAAGTGTCTAACCACACGTGTACAGTAACAATTCACGTTATTCACAGTGTACAGGTACATGTCCAGTATATAAAGTATCTAACCACACGTGTACAGTAACAATTCACGTTATTCACAGTGTACAGATACATGACCAGTATATAAAGTATCTAACCACACGTGTACAGTAACAATTCACGTTATTCACAGTGTACAGGTACATGTCCAGTATATAAAGTGTCTAACCACACGTGTACAGTAACAATTCACGATATTCACAGTCTACAGATACATGTCCAGTATATAAAGTGTCTAACCACACGTGTACAGTAACAATTCACGTTATTCACAGTGTACAGGTACATGTCCAGTATATAAAGTATCTAACCACACGTGTACAGTAACAATTCACGTTATTCACAGTGTACAGGTACATGTCCAGTATATAAATTGTCTAACCACACGTGTACAGTAACAATTCACGTTATTCACAGTGTACAGATACATGTCCAGTATATAAAGTATCTAACCACACGTGTACAGTAACAATTCACGTTATTCACAGTGTACAGGTACATGTCCAGTATATAAAGTATCTAACCACACGTGTACAGTAACAATTCACGTTATTCACAGTGTACAGGTACATGTCCAGTATATAAAGTGTCTAACCACACGTGTACAGTAACAATTCACGTTATTCACAGTGTACAGATACATGTCCAGTATATAAAGTATCTAACCACACGTGTAGAGTAACAATTCACGTTATTCACAGTGTACAGATACATGACCAGTACATAAAGTATCTAACCACACGTGTAGAGTAACAATTCACGTTATTCACAGTGTACAGATACATGTCCAGTATATAAAGTGTCTAACCACACGTGTACAGTAACAATTCACGTTATTCACAGTGTACAGATACATGTCCAGTATATAAAGTGTCTAACCACACGTGTACAGTAACAATTCACGTTATTCACAGTGTACAGAAACATGTCCAGTATATAAAGTATCTAACCACACGTGTACAGTAACAATTCACGTTATTCACAGTGTACAGAAACATGTCCAGTATATAAAGTGTCTAACCACACGTGTACAGTAACAATTCACGTTATTCACAGTGTACAGATACATGTCCAGTATATAACTATATGTGTATATGTTATGTGCCCTTCAGTTTTCCCATAATTTCTTGCGCAGCCTCATGTGTACTTTTCTGCCATATGTTTTGAGAGTAGTAAGTAATTATCATTTTCCATTAAACACGTTAAATATATGTAAAAAAAAACTGTTTTATATATTGTAAATTAAAATTATGTATCCACCATATCAATATGATAATTAATTAATTAAATGTGGACAATTTAAATATAATGGCAAATATATCATAATTCAGAAACAAGCGCGCCATCTGGCGGAGTAAGCATTTAGTGTTAATGTTTTTCCTAAACTGTAAATTCGTTTTAGTTTTAATTTCATATTCTTGTAACAATATCAGATAATACGATAAACAAGAGAGCTAAGAATTTCTGTGTCATCAATACTGAGTGTTGTTTACTGATTTGTTTGGATTTTGTTTTCAGTGGTTTACAGATTTTGGTAACCTTGCCTTCACTTTTAAATATTCGTTACAGAAAATACTAACGCTATGTCAACCGTAGGAATCGGACCCAAAATTGTAGTTTTAAAAACTTCAAGTTCATAGCTTAGCCATAAAGAGACATAATTTTTGTCATAAAAACACATAAAAATGATATAAGCTGGACCTAAGTATATTTATGTATGTGGTTCGATATTTACTGTCTAAATACTGTAAGAATATCCCACTAGTAAAATATGATGTCTCTGAACGTAAGGTATCTAACTACTGTCCTGATTATTGGTATTCGTGTATAGCATGGACTGCACGAGACCTGTTAGTCACGGGAATCAAACCTCGACATTTTGTGTTGTAAATCAGTGAACTTACCACTGATCCAAAGTAAGAACCTTGAAATATCCAAAGTGTAAAAGAATGTCATAATATCATATTTTATCTATTATTCTACAAAGAATTTCATTTGTCACTCATATCTCCATATATTACTATACGCTGGTTAACACGTTAATTGGTGAAATATATAGAAATTGGTATCGAACAAGTACATAAGGTAATAATACGATTTCTCAGAACAATTTCTACTACTCTGGTAATGAAATACGTTTACTAAACAAAATATTCATTTCTGATTCTTCACAGAGCTACACAACGGTCCACCTGTGCTCATTCCACTACGGGTATCGAAACGCAATTTTCAGCATTAAAAGCTTTCAGCTTTACCGTCGAGTCGTCAGGGGTAACAAAAAGATTTAATAAACAAATCTCAGAGCGACCTCCGCTGGTAAAACACACATAAACCAACCCTTTCTCAACAAATACGTAAACAAACAATAGTCATTCAAATAACGTTACCTCTCATTGCTCACAGAATCGTTTGTTGATGAGACAGTTCCAAAAATAATAGTTGTACAAACTTTAGTAAAACGTCTTGAATGTTGTTTTTTCTTATTCCAAATTACGTCCAATCATGAAAGAGATAGAACGTTTCAGCCAATACAAAAAATCGTTTGATAATCACTTACAGCAGATATTTCAATGTTTGATATGAATAGCGGTATTACACTTGAAACTGCTACAAATATAGTTTCTTCCATTTTCCAAACCTTATATATGTTGTTTGTAGTTTTCTCTACGTTTTAATGCATGTAGCACAAGATAACGTAACGTAGTTCGCCAAATATATCATTCCTGGGAAATCCAGACTCCGCTGAATCGACTTGCACAAAATAAATTTAACTTTTCTCTCGTCGAAGAGCAAATTTAAATTCCACGTGCAGCATACTTTGAAGGCTTAGCAAAATTAAATTTATGTTTATTGTAATATAAAAGTGTGATCATATTACTGTTGTAAATATCGTACATGAATGCTTAAACGTTAAGGTCCATTTTCTACCGAGCACTCTGTCCCGACCAAAAGGAATCGAACCCTGTAGGCCCTGCATGGCCAAGCGTGTTAACACGTGCGACTCGTAATCTGAGGGTAGCGGGTTCGCATCCGCGTCGCGCCAAACAGGCTTGCCCTTTCAGCCGTGGAGGCGTTATAATGTGATGATCAATCCCACTTTTCGTTGGTAACAGAGTAGCCCAAGAGTTGACGGTGGGTGGTGATGACTAACTACCTTCCCTGTAGTCTTACACTGCTAAATTAGGGATGGCTAGTTCTCGAGTAGCTTTGTCGAAATTAAAAAAAAACAAAAAAATAGAACCCTGTATACTGAACATTGTGCCACAGAGGAGCATAAACCAAGTTAGCATGAAAATCAATAGTAATTAATTATTAATTTCTATATACAAGTACAACTGATGACTGATGTGTCAAACAATAATGTATTATATTTCACGTAATATATGCTCTTCAAAACAAGAAATGCAAAAGGGATATTTTTGTTTTTTTAAAGAGAAATATATGTAATAACGTTACAAGCTCAGAGTATGTGATGTTACACGTGTTAAGGCACTGATTGTCAGACCAAAATGACAATAAAAGTTGTGCACTTTGAAAACGGAGGAAAATATCAGATTTTTCACCAAAACGCATGCGTGTCCAATAAATTTGTTTGAGAGATCTGCATGTTCTGCAAGTGCAATATGTGCAAAATCCCTATAAAAGTGACGAGTTCTCGGTTTCCATAGCTCGGTGTTAAGCCACCGACACGCAATACAGTTACGCCAAGACTGACTGAAGCACAACGCAACAACGCCATTGGTTGCTTGGAAGCAGGCGAATCTCGATCAGACGTTGTCATAGCTGTGAATGTCCACCCAAGCACCATCACAAGGCTATGGAATCGTCACCAACAATATGGATGAACTTGTGACCGTCCACGATCTGGCAGACCTCGTGTGCAGGATGTTGACAGATTTGATGGTGGCAGCATCATGATGTGGGCTCCCATCGCCTACGTTGAGTGACGTTAAACTTCAACTAATGAGCGTGGACTTTGCCTTTGCAGACTTTGTATGTTCAGCAGTGAATGTGCAAAGTTTCACACATGTCATGCAGAACTACCCGGAATGAACTTGTTAACAATATGTCTCAAATTTTGCCTTTTGCGTTTCCTTTTTTGAAGAGTATATATAAAATATATCGTCTGTCACTGGCAGATTGATAACATAATAATATTATTGTAGTTTCTAAGACACAAATTTGATTTTTTTTCGTTCTGAAGATAATAGGATAAGGGAAAACAAGTTTGAGGTTTGATTTGTTTATTCTATGTTCTAAAGGTAATAGTGAGAGAAGTCACAAGTTTGAGGTTTGATTTGTTTATTCTATGTTCTAAAGGTAATAGTGAGAGAAGTCACAAGTTTGAGGTTTGATTTGTTTATTCTATGTTCTAAAGGTAATAGTGCGAGAAGACACAAGTTTGAGGTTTGATTTGTTTATTCTATGTTCTAAAGGTAATAGTGCGAGAAGACACAAGTTTGAGATTGGGGAAAAACAGGCTGGACTACAGAACTATTTTATTTTCTTAACGGAGTTATTGCCCTGTAGAATGAGTCGTGTGTGTGTGTGTGTTTTCTTATAACAAAGCCACATTGGGCTATCTGCTGAGCCTAGCGAGGAAAATCGAACCCCTGATTTTAGCGTTCTAAATCCATAGACTTACCGCTGCACTAGCGGGGGCCAGAATGAGTTTACCTCCGTGGTAGTAGAGGTGGTCAGAATCTTACAGGTGTTTAAATTAAAGTGAAGACTCTCAAAAACAGCCTTGAAATCGTCTCCTTCATCTTATATAGATAGTCGTCTCTCGGCGGGACAGCAATCAGATCACAAACCAGTCAAGTCTAAAGCCCGTAGTTCGATTCCCCGTGATGAACACAAAAAATAGCCCATTGCGTCTTTGCTCTATAATAAGCGAATAGTATTTTCTATCACCAAAGATATATGTATATTTGTGAAAATGTGCAAATGAATCACAATGAAACATTTTGTAAACACGGGGTCTTTTCTAACAATGCAAGTACATTTTTCCTATTAATAAACAAACTGACGACAAATCAATATACCCCAAACAAGGCCTCTACGTATCTCAGGGTTGCACCAGCATTATGTGTGTGTCATGTTGGAACTTCAGTAGGAACACCAAAGGCTTATAACACTAAAATTCGGTGATCGATTTCTGCCTCACTTTGTTGCTCGAGTCAGTCTACGCTGTAATAAAAAATTTGATCCAGCAAAAAGTATATTCTTGGATTTTAGCTATAACCGAATTTTTTCAAAACATTCAAACTTTCCATTATTCAAACATTCAAATTTTCCATTATCTATAGCGAGATATATTTTGCTGCAATATATAGAAATTAAAACAATAAAACATTTTGATACAGGTTTCAGCTAAAACGGTTTTATTCTTAAATATAATTTAATATTTTTTTACCAAAACCAAAAAATATCAAATTCATGCAAGTAATTTTAAATAAAATCCTAACATAGTTCCTGCGACGGCCTTGGAACTGATAAAAATATTTTAACTAACAATTAACAAATATTACTATTTTTAGCTCACCAACTCAATTAGTTGTGAGAGTTTGAGACCCATCTTGACGGTAAGCCTATCTGAGTTGTTGCCAACTGGCCGAATTAAAGCATTATAACCATAGATTAGGTCGTTGTAGAGCCGCTTGGTGTCGGAACTGGCTTCTAGAGCAGCAAGATGGAGCCACAAAAGGATTAGTCCTAACTGTATCAACCAGTTTGTCTGCAAACTCTTCATTATACACCAAGAGGAATCTCAGAAGACAGCTTCAAAGGCTAAGCCTAACGTTTTGCTACTTATGGGAAACGTCGAGGTAACCTGAAGTGTTATGTACACCATTTGAGACGTTTCTGGTCTGCTCCTACCCGGTGAAAGGACAGCACACTCATGATATCTCCAAGATACCAGTCGATCAATAACCAACACCGAACGTAGAAGCTCACACTCCCTGCATTTCCATGCTGGTGTAACGTTTAAAAATCGAACAAAGCGCCCTCTTAATAACACATTGAATTATTTATCAATAATAGGAACATAAATAATACTAAAACGTGAATAAAAAGAGCAGGCGATGAATAGCGGACACTTGGTTTCTCTGAAACATAGTTAATAAACTCACTAATAGTTTCTTTACCACCACACGTATGTATAAAGTTATAAATAACTGGAACTATAATATTGAGAGCCTCCTGAGTGATATAAAAACAATAAAATTAGATATATTTTAGTTCCAACAATTGCGTAGATTTAATCAAGATGGCTTCCTCATATATAAACATTACTCTTTAATCAAAATGCTTTTTTCTTTTATATCACATAAATATTAAGTGATTTAATATTTTGATTAATATTTGATGTAATGCTTATTACATGACTTTTTTTTAACCAGGTAGCTATCAACAATAGTTGTGTTACAGTGAATGTTACCGTTTCACTAGAAAGGTCCATGAAATCCACGGATAGTTCATCTTGTTCCTCAATCTTATAAATGAAGCTGCTCGTCTATAAAAAAACGAAATTTTAGTTTTTCATCCAGAGATAAGAGACTTCATCATTACGACGAAACTCAATCAATCCTACCTCGTTATCGCTGGACAGGAATGTGAAGCTAGTTACACTTTATTTAACACCCTCCGATCCAAGCTGACGTCTTCAATCGTGCTCGGTTTCTCGCTAATCGAACGCTCACAGCGTATAAAACACGAAGGATGTGAGCTGTTCAGGCACCTGAGACACGCTAACTTTCCAAACTTATCTAAACCTGCAGTAAACTGACAACAACAACAAAGTTGCGCTCATTCAAACCACGACGAAGACTATTATAAGGTCTAGAGACTAACTGTTAGAAGAAGTAATTATAAATAACACATTACAACTAACGTAAATATCCAGTTTCTTATCCTGGCAAAAATTCTATGGTTGTGTCTTCCAACAACTGGTTTTTTTTCTTTGTTCGAAATATCCATGGTTAACTTATAGTTTGCTCTTCCTAGAGTAGTATCATTCAGTTTCAGTTCCCTATAGTGAGTGATTTAGTAAGTTCTGCAGTAATATCATTCAGTTTCAGTTCCCTGCTGTACGGAGTGACTTACTACGTTCTGCAGTAGTATCATTCACTTTCAGTACCCTGTTATAGTGAGTGATTTACAAAGCTCTATAGTAGTACCATTCAATTTCAGTTCCCTGCTGTACCGAGTATTTACTAAGTTCTGTAGTAGTATCATTCAGTTTCAGTTCCCTGCTGTACCGAGTTATTTACTAAGTTCTGTAGTAGTATCATTCAGTTTCAGTTAAACGATGAGAAAATTTTTCTCCACAATGTATCCCATATCTTATTAAGACTCAACAGTTAAAATACAACGTAGACAAAGAAAGACATCTTATGTTTAGTCAACATATATTTTAAAATTTCTCAACTCGTAATACGAGACCACAGAGAGTAGTTTATGTATTTGTTTTAAAATCAACCTCCATGTATTTACTTATTTTTCCAGGTAAAGCGAGGGGTGTAGAATATAAAGTTAACACACCATTTATCTTTACTTTCGGTATCAACATGGCGAGGGTGTAGAATATAAAGTTAACACCATTTATGTTTACTTTTCACTATTAACATGGCGGGAGGTGTAGAATAATAAAGTTAACACCATTTATGCTTACTTTTCACTATCAACATGGCGGGGGGTGTAGAATAATAAAGTTAACACCATTTATGTTTACTTTTCACTATCAACATGGCGGGGGGGTGTAGAATAATAAAGTTAATACCATTTGTGTTTACTTTTCACATGGATACAGGTTCCCCTTACTTACAGTTTTGGAGCTTCAGAGAGAAGAGTTACTCCAATGAGGATCTGTAGGTCTTTGTTCTCTAGGAATTCGTTCTCAATAATTCTTAGGAGCTGAAGAGATACAAACTCTGTAGTTTATCTGACATTCACTGTTAGACTCCTTATTAGATAATACTTGTTCTTAGCTTCTATATCAGGTTTGTTTCTTTGACATATCCCCAACAGAAACCCGAATAAATAAATATTGGTTATATGCTTTGTAGAATTCAGGACTTCACATATTTTTATAAGAGTTCATAAGTAAAATCATGTATATATCCCAACATTCATGTGTGAGTTTCTCAGACATAGATGCCAAAGAGAGTGTTTAAACATATAACCACAAAACCAGTAAAACGTTTTTAAGATACACTATTGACAACCCGACCATCACACTTATATGGACTTGTTAAAGATATCATTCTAAAATCATGGGTAATAATAGAAATTTTGCTCCCCTTTGAAGCTATAACATCCTCCACTCTTCACTAGACTTTGGAACATGGCTGTGGGGATTTGCTCTTATTCAGGCCACAAAGAACATTAGTGAGGCTGGCACCGATGTCGGTGAGAAGGCCTGGCCCTTAGCCAGAGTCCTATCATCCCAAAGGTGTTAATATTGGTTGAGCAGGGCTCTGTGCAAGCCAGCCAAGTTCTTTCACATCAACCTCGGCAAACAATGTTCTTTATGGATCTCGCTTTGTGTGCGGGCCCATTGTCATGCTGAAACAAAAAAGGGCTTTCCCTAAACTGTTGCCACAAACTTGAAGCGCTCAATTCCTCAGAGTGGCATTGTATACTATAGCATTAAGATTTTCCTTCAGTGGAACGTAAGATCCTAGCTCACACCATGAAAAACAACCCAGACCACTGTTCATTCTCTACAAAAACTTTACAGTTGGCACTATGCATTCAGGCAGGTAGCGTGTTCCTGGCATCTGCCAAATCCAGATTCGTCCCTCAGAACTGCCAGATAGTTAAGCGTTACTCATCAATCCAGAAAACCGTTTCCACTATTCCATGGTGATCTTAGGCTTGTGTACCGCTGTTCGTCCATTTAAACCCATTTCATGAAGCTCCAGACAACAGTTCTTGTGCTGACGTTGCTTCCAGAGGCAGTTCGGAACTCGGTAGTGAGTATTGCAACTGTAAACACACGACTTTTACACGCTTCAGCACTCGGCGGTCTCGTTTTGGGAACTTGTGTGGCCTACCGCTTCGTGGCTGAGTTTCTGTTGCTCCTAAACGTTTCCAATTCACAATAACAGCAATTGCAGTTGACCGGGCAGTTCTAGCAGGGAAGAATTTTGATGAAGTGACTTGTTGGAATGGTGGCATCCTATGACGATGTCCCGTTAAAGGCCACTGAGTTATTCAGTACAACCCATTTTACTGCCAATGTTTCTCTATGGATAATGCATGGCTGTATGCTTGATTGTATGCACCTGATAGAAAAGGGTGTGGCTGAAATAGCTGAACCCACTAATTAGAAGCGGTGTCCACATACTTTTGGCCATGTAGTATACATCCTAAACATGATTAAAAACCATCTCTAAGACATATGTCCTACATATGATTAAAACCGTCTTTAAAACATACATCCCAACATTATTTAAAATGCGTTTTTTTCAGAAATATAACTCTAGTATTTGTAGAAATCTTTCTTATTAGTGTTTTTCCCCTAGTGATAGTTTTGTTTTAATACATTGTCTTGACGACAATCATGATAAAATACATTTTAAACTGTTAATATAACGCATGAACTATGACTCATCAGACGTTAACAACAATTAGAATATAAGAAGATGAAATAATGCAGGCCCGGCATGGCCAACCGCGTAAGGCGTGCGACTCGTAATCCGAGGGTCGCGCCAAACATGCTCGCTCTCCCAGCCGTGGGGGCGTTATAATGTGACGGTCAATCCACTATTCGTTGGTACAAGAGTAGCCCAAGAGTTGGCGGTGGGTGATGATGACTAGCTGCTTTTCCTCTAGTCTTACACTGCTAACTTAGGGACGGCTAGCGCAGATAGCCATCGTGTAGGTTTGTGCGAAATTCCAACAAAACGAACAAACAAACAAATGAAATAAATACAGTTAATAAACCGTTAGTTTTTCTCTAGTTATTTATTCAGAAGTTTCAGGATTTCAGTTGTGGCTTAATATTGAGGAAGTTCTTCACAACGTGGTGTTTCATAACACATTTCCTGCCATCCCTCCCTCACCAGTGACTCAGCTGTGTGTTCCATAACACATTTCCTGCCATCCCTCCCTCACCAGTGACTCAGCTGTGTGTTCCATATCACATGTCCTGCCACCCCTCCCTCACCAGTGACTCAGCTGTGTGTTTCATATTACATGTCCTGCCACCCCTCCTCACCAGTGACTCAGCTGTGTGTTCCATATCACATGTCCTGCCACCCCTCCCTCACCAGTGACTCAGCTGTGTGTTCCACATCACATGTCCTGCCACCCCTCCCTCACCAGTGACTCAGCTTGTGTTCCATATCACATGTCCTGCCACCCCTCCCTCACCAGTGACTCAGCTGTGTGTTCCATATCACATGTCCTGCCACCCCTCCCTCACCAGTGACTCAGCTTGTGTTCCATGTCACATGTCCTGCCACCCCTCCCTCACCAGTGACTCAGCTGCAAGTCAGGAGTTTCATAACGATAAAAAATCAAATTTTGTTTTGATCTGACACTGTTAATCTGGTTTATCAAGAAATTAAACCTTTTTAGTCAAAAATATATAATGTCAGCAAAAGTTGTTTCTGTGCAAGTTGTAACCGCTACAACTTTAAAGAAACTTTTAAAACAACCACATGGAATATTTGTCTGACTATTCAGTCGCTCTTTCTCTCCATTGTTGTTTTTTGTCTCAATCATTACTTAGTAATGAAACAATTAACAGTAACTACTGTTGTATAAGTTTTATTTAACGATCAATAAAACAGATAAGCAAAGCAAGAGACGAGTGATTTCCACGGGTAGCGATAATCGATGACAAATGCATCAGTAATAACGCAGCGTGCTATTTAAAAACAATGGTTCTTTTGTTACAACAATCTCCTTTGTTTAAAACTAATATGTCTAATATTATCTAAATATATACCACATCTTTCTATTTTCTGTAACAGCGCACCAATAAATATGTTACCAGTGTAAAAAGAGTTAAATAAAAAAATCAAGAAGTCAGAACAGGAGCACCAAAAAGTAAGGAAACAAGGTAGGAAGGGAGGTTGCATTACAAAACTTACTGATTTTTTAACATGATGCATCCTCCAAGTGGGTGTGGCTGTCATTCCATCCATTTCTAATTCGTGTGCTTTTTGTAACCTGGTAACTGTTAAAACTAAATGAAGGATGTAATTAGTTACATTTCACTGTTGTAAACTTTATCTCAAAAATAAACTGCAGATACATTTGTGTAATCAACTTATGTGACTGTAATGAAATGCAAGGCAACATGTGGATGGGTGATGGTGGAAACAAGTGAGGAACCTCCAATCTTTGACTACAGAACACACTGGAGCTATCTCCCGTTATTTCCTCGCTTTTACTGATTTAATTACTGTAGCTTTATGTTTGGCTGGATTAATGGCTAAAGTTGGTTTCACGTGTTCATTATTACCGTTACAAATCCTATCTTTATTGTTGTGGCAATTATCGGAAATAAAGACTTTAAGTTTATCAAGAGTTTCTCCCTTTCTCTCGTTTTGTTTCATTAAAAGGCACATTTTAAAAATCACTTTATTTCAAATAAAACCTTAGGTTTTAATAGGCGACACTTAGCTTTAATATAATAAAAAGGTAATTATACAACTTATCATCCTTGTTTTCAGTTCCAAAATGCTCAAGGAGAACCGTCTCAGACTTTGACACTTGTAGCACTCGTTTACATGTAAGAGACTCACGTGTTAGGCAGTGACTGTTACGATAGAATTGCTTTGTCCAATGCAGAATCATAGAGTTAGATGTATAGAATTGAAATTTTGCCTTCAAAAGTCAAGTTACATTTAGAGCTGAGATCTAGAGAACTTACGTATTCACGTTTTTTCTGATGCAGCTATAAGATGATCACGTAGCGCATGTGCATAAGCAGTCTTGAACTTGATCGTGATGTGAGAGCAGGTTGCTACTTGGCAGCTCACAGAGTGTACTCGTAATCATGGAATATGGCTACTAGTGTACTGTAAGCTCACTAGTAGTGTTGCGAAATGGATACTGTTATAACTTGTTATTATCAAGCTTATAAGCAGAGCTAAGAAAAATGCTTTTAGCTAAGAGGGTATAATTCACTCGTGCATTTCGAGTTAAATAAGGTTAAGGCAGGAGAGAGCTATGCCTTCCCAATCATGTTATTCTGTCAGACAGTCAAATTGAAAAATCTGAGGTTTTGTGATTTTTTTATTTTCACTCTATCTACTTCCTCTAGTGCTTTGGTGACTTGTTATTCTGCAGTTGGTTTGTTTACTTTGCAAGAATTCGTGTGAAGTGCTCATAGTGTTTTGTTTCCGTCCTGAACACGGTGTGTTTCAGATTTTACTCCGTGTTGCACATTTGGCCCGTTCTTACTACAATTGTGATAAAGTTGTTCGTAAAATATCCTGTGATCTATAGATACCATGTTAAAAATCATTTGGTTTCAGAGGTTACAAATGAAATAAATGAACTTTAAAATAATAAATTTCCATGACGTCACTGTAAATTCTATGCACCAGTAATCTTAGAGTAGAGACATGCCAGAACTTTAATCTTAAAAGTTTTGTGACATCATATAAAAAAGTCGTTCCTTATACAGTCTGAACAAAAAGTAAATAAAATTTCACGACATACACTTAAACCACTAACCTGAATACTAGTCTAAAAAGCTCTCTTTATACATAGACATATCAAACAATTTGCTGTTTAATGTGATTACAGATATAATACACATTACTAAAAAACATTACACTGCAATGTGATTATATTACAATACACATTGCTAAAAAACATTACACTGTAATGTGATTATATTACTACACAATATAATGTTTAGTGAGTCTGTTTGCATCAGTTGTAGGTAATTATTAAATAAATATTTATTTTCTTTATAATTTGCCATTTTCAATTACAATGAAAGAGAACACTTATATAACAGGCTTAGTAATGTTTCCTACTGAACACATCTCTTTAAACTCTGGAAACTATTCCAATAGAATCTAATTACATAAATTGCTTTTATTACTGTTGTAGTTTTGATTCGTTGTTTTGTCGTTGTCTAATTTTATTTTTTATAGTTTGCTCCTAGGCCTAATTATGTAGCTACTATTCGTTTATTGGAAGTTGTGTATGTTTCAAAGAATTTGGCCTAAAATAAAGTTATCTGACGAAAAATACATTTAATCAAAAATACGTTCACCCACCGATCAAACTGAAAATCACCCATCATATAATATCAGATAGATGGTTCATTTGAAATCCACTATTGTCTCAGAAATATCAGGCCGAACCAGATGAATGATTTTGAAGGCCAAAGGTGATTGGTCGATAACCCCACCGTTTCACAACAAGCTTAGAATTATTTCGCTCCGTCAAGTCCATTTCTTCTCTATAGAGACAACGAAACGTCTTGTTGTTCTTAAAACGAGAACATATTGCTTGTTTGGAAAACATACCAGACGTAAACTGTTATTTTGGACCCATTGAAATAATGTAAACAGGCCTGAGTATGTTCATTGTTTCATTAAAAAAATGTAAAAGACCTGAGTATGTTCATTGTTTCATTAAAAAAAATGTAAAAGACCTGAGTATGTTCATTGTTTCATTAAAATAATGTAAACAGACCTGAGTATGTTCATTGTTTCATTAAAATAATGTAAACAGACCTGAGTATGTTCATTGTTTCATTAAAATAATGTAAACAGACCTGAGTATGTTCATTGTTTCATTAAAATAATGTAAACAGACCTGAGTATGTTCATTGTTTCATTAAAATAATGTAAACAGACCTGAGTATGTTTATTGTTACATTAAAATAATGTAAACAGACCTGAGTATGTTCATTGTTTCATTGAAATAATGTAAACAGACCTGAGTATGTTTATTGTTTCATTAAAATAATGTAAACAGACCTGAGTATGTTAATTGTTTCATTAAAATAATGTAAACAGACCTGAGTATGTTAATTGTTTCATTAAAATAATGTAAACAGACCTGAGTATGTTCATTGTTTCATTAAAATAATATAAACAGACCTGAGTATGTTCATTGTTTCATTGAAATAATGTAAACAGACCTGAGTATGTTCATTGTTTCATTAAAAAAATGTAAAAGACCTGAGTATGTTCATTGTTTCATTAAAAAAAAATGTAAAAGACCTGAGTATGTTTATTGTTTCATTAAAATAATGTAAACAGACCTGAGTATGTTCATTGTTTCATTAAAATAATGTAAACAGACCTGAGTATGTTCATTGTTTCATTAAAATAATGTAAACAGACCTGAGTATGTTCATTGTTTCATTAAAATAATGTAAACAGACCTGAGTATGTTTATTGTTACATTAAAATAATGTAAACAGACCTGAGTATGTTCATTGTTTCATTGAAATAATGTAAACAGACCTGAGTATGTTTATTGTTTCATTAAAATAATGTAAACAGACCTGAGTATGTTAATTGTTTCATTAAAATAATGTAAACAGACCTGAGTATGTTAATTGTTTCATTAAAATAATGTAAACAGACCTGAGTATGTTCATTGTTTCATTAAAATAATGTAAACAGACCTGAGTATGTTTATTGTTTCATTAAAATAATATAAACAGACCTGAGTATGTTCATTGTTTCATTGAAATAATGTAAACAGACCTGAGTATGTTCATTGTTTCATTAAAATAATGTAAACAGACCTGAGTATGTTTATTGTTTCATTAAAATAATATAAACAGACCTGAGTATGTTCATTGTTTCATTGAAATAATGTAAACAGACCTGAGTATGTTCATTGTTTCATTAAAATAATGTAAACAGACCTAAGTATGTTCATTGTTTCATTAAAATAATGTAAACAGACCTGAGTATGTTCATTGTTTCATTAAAATAATGTAAACAGACCTGAGTATGTTTATTGTTTCATTAAAATAATGTAAACAGACCTGAGTATGTTCATTGTTTCTTTGAAATAATGTAAACAGACCTGAGTATGTTTATTGTTTCATTAAAATAATGTAAACAGACCTGAGTATGTTTATTGTTTCATTAAAATAATGTAAACAGACCTAAGTATGTTCATTGTTTCATTAAAATAATGTAAACAGACATGAGTATGTTCATTGCTTTATTGAAATAATGTAAACAGACCTGAGTATGTTCATTCTTTCATTAAAATAATGTAAACAGACCTGAGTATGCTTATTGTTTCATTGAAATAATGTAAACAGACCTGATTATGTTCATTGTTTCATTAAAATAATGTAAACAGACCTGAGTATGTTCATTGTTTCATCGAAATAATGTAAACAGACCTGAGTATGTTCATTGTTTCATTAAAATAATGTAAACAGACATGAGTATGTTCATTGCTTCATTGAAATAATGTAAACACACCTGAGTATGTTTATTCCTTCATTGAAATAATATAAACAGACCTGAGTGTGTTCATTGTTTCATTAAAATAACACTGGTTTACAAAGAAATTGAGGCAAGCACAAAAATAGCTGTTTTAACCTAATTTGGGGGTGCTGAATCCAGATTTGAAATCCGTTTTTACTCATCGCCTCTAGTTTTTTAGATATGCATACTGTACATTTTGTACATGTACTGTACATAAAGGGGTACATGCATTCAGGGTTAATTTCTAATATTGTGTGACTTATGTCTTCTTTTCTAGTTATTATGCAATAAACGTAAGTGATAGCATTACATTATATATATATATATATAGCTATATATCAAGACGGATTAACAGTTTCAGGAATCGGAACAAAGACTTTGCTTCATTTTTCGACATGGAAAACAAGTTGTGCTACTGCGCAAATGTACCTGGCTTGTTCACTTTCCTTGGTTTGCCACAAAATCCTTCAGACTAGCGAGTTTCCATAGACTCTTCCAAGCGAAGTCTCAAGGGACAACGGGAATAAATATTCCAGCATTCCCACTGCACACTCTGTCCATCTAAAGGAGTCCTATTACAATATGGAGCTTCTTTTAGAAGCTGGTAAGCACAACCAGTACCAGTGGAGTCTGTGTGGGGACCTCAAGGTCATTGGTCTTCTTATGGGTATGCAAGCGGGCTTCACAAAGTACTGTTGCTTTCTCTGTCTCTGGGAGAGTCGAGCTGTATCCCAGCATTACAAGCAGAAAGACTGGGGTCTAGAAGCACTTTCGATCCTGGCGAACACAGCGTCAAGGAGAATCCTCTGGTTGACATGAAGAAGGTGGTTCTTCCTCCTCTTCACTTCAAGCTTGGTTTCATGAAGAATTTCGTGAATGCCATGGACAAAAATGGTGCTGCCTTCCAACACTTGTCTACTGTGTTCCCAGGTCTCAGTGCTGCTAAGCTCAAAGAGGGCATCTTTGTCGGACCTCAAATCCGAGAAGTGCTGAAGGATACTGATTTTAAGGAGCTTCTTACCTTAAAGGAACTGACAGCATGGGAAACATTTAAGTCAGTCTGTAGTGGCTTCCTTGGTAACACACGCGTACCAAATTACCAAGACTGTACTGAGAAGATGCTAAAGACTTATGAGGATATGGATGCCGAATGTCACTCAAATTCATTTTCTTAATTCCCACCTCAACTTCTTCCCTCCAAACCTTGGATCAGTGAGTGATGAGCACGGAGAAAGATTCCACCAAGACATTACGAAGATGGAGAGCAACTACCAAGGCAAGTGGAACCCCAGCATGATGGGAGACTTCTGCTGGATGATCTTGCGTGACATCCCGGAGGCAAAATACACCAGATCATCTGAGAAAACACACTTCTAACTGTCTGCGGTACTATGAATTGTGTACATTGTGTCATCCAAGTATATTTATTCCATCAATGTTCTTTATCTATCCTGTTGTATCTGTCATAAGCTGCTGCAACTGTTGAAATAAGCACGTATATACTCTGTATATACTAAAATGAGACTATTTAAAAGCCAGAAAACTAGAGGTGATAGAGCAAAACTGTTTACAACTTTGAATTCAGCACACCCAAATCAGTAAAAAAACACCTATTCACATTCTTTCCTCAGACACAAAATATTTTTTGTAAACCGGTGTTAAAATTGGAAAGTAAAGGGTATATGAATTTTGAGGTGTAATATTACTTTTGTAAATTTCGCCTTCAAAATGTGTTATTTGAAGGATATTTTTATTTCTCGTTCAAATTTTTTACAAACACATGTATTTAGCACAGGTTTTGAATTTAACGTATCAAATTCTTTGATAACTCATATCTTAAGCCGCTCATTTTCAGGGATCGTTTCAATTTGGTGTTTCTGAATTAGCTCACACATGTCGCTTCATAATTACTAATCTGACATTAATTTATTTTCTAAAATCACCTTTTTTGTTTCCTTAAACTTGATTGTTTTTTTAAATTTGCGCAAAGCTACACGAGGCTATCCGTGCTAGCCGTCCCTAATTTAGCAATATAAGACTGGAGGTCGTCACCATCCATTAAACAGCTCTTGGACTACCCTTTTACCAGCGAATGGTGGAATTTATCGTCACGTTATAATGCTCCCACGGCTGAAAGGGCAAGCATGTTTGGCGCGACGGGAATGCGAACCCGCGACCTTCAGATTACGAGTCGCACGTCTTAACACGCTTGGCCGTGCCGGTTCAAAAGTGTTAATACCCATACCAGCAATTCCGAGATACATTTTTACGTCAAGTGGGTTTCTCGTCATCAATAGCTAAGATATTTTTAGGTTTTACAATTTTCACGGCCTTAGCTGTAATATTACTTTATGGTTGTTGTGACGTGTCTGCCATTTAGCCGTCCAAAGTTTATTACATATACACAGCATACGCGAGTTTCTAACTTTCATCCCAAAATCTATTGATCTCATATAAATGTATGCGCTTCAAATACATGTTTCGAATAATATTTTGGTTCATATAGAAACATAGAAATGAAAGAAAATAAAATAATGTGGTTGTTGAGTATTAAAACAGTCCACAAATTATCACAGCAACGCGTCTTGCTTTGAACTCTTTATTCAATGTTCTTGACTTACCGTGTATCTTCATAAAGTCTATCTCGAAATCTATCTGCAGTAGATGCTACTAATTTGGGGCTAACAGGCTGTCAGATGGTAGTTAAGATTGTTTTGAATTTAGCGCAAAGCTTCTTGAGAGCTATTTGCGCTGGCCGTCCCTAATTCAGATGCGTAAGACCAGTGGGAAGGCAGCTAGTCATCACCACCCACAGCGAAATCTTTGGCTTCTCTTCACCAACGATTGACCGACACCATTATTTTACCTCCAGGGATAAAAGTTTGAGCATGTTTGGTGTGACTGAACCAAACAAAATTTGAGCAGGGAAAGGTTTAATTGAATGTCTACAAAGTTATGGCTGTTACATCGCCCGAACAGGGACTCGAACCCTGGACCGTTAGGTTAAAAGACTATCGCTCTACCGACTGAGCTACTCGGGCTGCTGTTGCACTTTTAACAACTTAGAATATGTAATACTTACAAAATATATTTTTGTTCGTTCAAAAATAAACTCATAAGTTAATGGGTGCAAACGAATTTTAGATACATAATACCTTATCATTACCTCTAGCGCGGCATGCGCAAATCGTTAAGGCACTCGACTCGTAATCTGAGTGTCGCGGGTTCGAATCCCCGTCGCGCCAAACATGCTCGTCCTTTCAGCCATGCGGGCGCTATAACGTGACGATAGTTCCCACTGTTCGTTGATAAAAGGTAACGCAACGAGTTGGCGGTGGGTGGAGACGTCTAGCTGTCTTCTCTCTCGTCTTACACTGCTAAATTAGGGACGGCTTGCGCAGATGGCACTGGTGTAGTTCTGCGCAAAATTAAAAACAAAGAAACAAAAAGCTCTAGACCAACTGATGGTTTGTTAAGGCTCGAAACAAATCGGACGTTCTTTGTCTGGCTCTTGTTGAAGGCGATTTAGGCTTGAAATTTCACTAAAAATATGAGAAGAAGAACTTAACTTTAATTTATTTCTCATCAAGACAACACATCGCTCAAAGAACTCACTGAGTACAACTGAAATCAACGACAGAAGAGCGGGAAACCGCAAAGATCTAGACAACGGGTCCAATGAGGCCTACAAAAGAAATGGCGGGAAAAGCCGTTACGGCAGAACAAACGACTAATACAGGTAAGTCAACTGAAACTGGTGGCAATAACATTAATAATTCCCCATTGCTAGCTCTGTGTAGTCTGACAAAAAGGGAATTAAATACGGTAAAGAAAACAAAAAAAATGTAATTAAAAAAAGTAAAGTTAAGAGAAAGTTCATTAAAGAAATTAATTCTTCGGAAAACTCCGAATTTGAAGAAGAAGCAGTGATGGCTACAAATACTGACGTAGAGGTAACTACACCTGCAACAAAAGTAGGTAGTCCCGTTAATGCAATGCAACAAAACTTAAAAACTAACGATGTTGATATTACACCAATGAATAATGTACAAAAAAATGACACGGACAGTGATCGAGACTTGGAGGACCAAGGATTTATCACTGTATTATAAAAACAAACAACTAACCACAGTACTATTTTAAAGACAAGACCACCACAATATGCGGTGATAATAGAAGGCATTCCAGGTCAGTATAATCAACCCCTGCTTCCCACAGAGGTAAAAAGATGCAAACCTAATGTTAATATAGTTAACATTAAGCGTTTGCCAAGAGGGGGTGTGCTTGTGCAAGGGCAAGATGTGGTCGATCTTAACAGACTACGTAAAGAATGGCCAACAGATGCCTTTAAACCTGGGAATATTAAAATCCACCTTCCAGGAAGTAAGCCCCAATCAAAAGCAATTGTGGTAAGAGGGGTTCATCAGACGATTGACCTGGACCTAGTAAAACAGGTACTTGATGAACAAAACATACCAGACACAAAGACAGAACGAATTATTTCTAAGAAAACACAAACACCTACAAACCTGATAAGAATTGACATTGATGACAGCTACAACATACGAAATTTGATAAACAATGGAATATTGCTCTAAAATCAAAAATACCAAGTTGAGCAATTGAAAACTCCGCTAATTGTTGTAACACAGTGTTACAACTGCCAAAGATATGGACATGTTTCAGCAGCCTGCTTAGCATCACCGAGGTGCTGCGGATGTGGCGGGGAACACCATATCAACCAATGCAAAAAAGAAAAAAGAAACGTCTAAATGTTGAAACTGTGGTCAAAACCACGCAGAAAATTACAAAGGCTGCGAAAAATATAAACAAATAAAGCAACGTATTTATCAGATCAGAACACCAACAGAACAGAATCAACCGAAAACAATCAGTTTACCTAAAACAGACACACCAACAGAACAGAATCAACCGAAAACAAACAGTTTACCTGAAACAAGCACATCAACAGAACTCAATAAAACAACAAAACCACGTATGCAGAAATGTTAAAAGGAAAAGAACCACATAAACAACAAGTACAGAAGACTAATACACAGAACAAGAACACATTAACACAAAAACCAAAAGAAAACAACATCACCATACAAGAAACGAATATTAACACAACAGACAAAACAAGCCTGTTTTCAACAGTTTTCAAAAATGTAATAACTGATTTTATAACAGAATATACCAAACCAAACCAGACAACTAACTTTCGAGAACTACTGATCACTATCTCCATAAAACACATCACACCTCATATACCCTACATTATAACTACACTAACAGGTTACATGCTCAGAGCACAATGTTCACAGTAGTGTATATCAACATCTAAGGTGCAATAGCTTCCAAGAAACATGAGATCGAAGACCTAATAGAAGAATTAAACCCCCAGATTATAATAATAAGTGAAACTCTAACATACAATAATAATAGATTTAAAATACCTTATTACTCAATAATTAGAAAAGACAGGAAAAATAAAAATGATGAAAACAGAGGCATTATTCTGCTCCACAAGTGGACTTATCTGTAGTCGAAATCAAATAAAACAGTAACAATGAACATGTTACTGTAGATATCCTCCAAACGAATAAAAATAAAATAACCGTAATAGGAATTTACTGCTCACCCAATAAACAATTAGATACAATTTTACTTAATAACATCTTTTCTCACAATCAAAACACCATAGTTATGGGAGACTTAAACAGTAAAAATGTTTCCTTTGGATGCCGATGTTCTAATTCCAATGGTAGAAAATTAATACAATTTATAGATGATAATAACATATCTTTATTGAATGATACCACACCAACACATACATCCTATTCCACTAACACTAGTGACATACTAGATCTGTGTATGTGTACATATAATTTAAGCCAGAAATTAGTAAAATTTCTAGTTGGAAAAGATGTAGATAGTGATCATCTCCCAATTTTTTGCGTCTTCGATCTCACCCCCTATGAAAATATAACATATAAGAAAGAAAAATTTAATTACAGTAAAGCAGATTGGCAATGCTATAAACAAGAATTAGATAATCTGTTACCTAATAAAATTATTAAATAAGTTAAAACGCATGTCGAAATGGACAACTATTGTCAAACAATCACGGATTGCCTTCAGAAAGCAGCCAAGTTAACAATACCAAAACAACACCATAAAACAACAAACAACACATGGAAACACACCACAGAAATAATCAACCTAATCAAAAAGCGCAGACAACTGAGAAGACAGTACATGATTACAAGAAACAGAAAAACTAAAACACAAATAAACAACATTAGAAATCACATCAGAACTCAAATAAAACAACAAAAACAAAATAAATGGGACAATTACTGTAATAAACTAAACGACATAACTGACCCGAAAAAATTCTGGTCACATCTTAAAAGATTCACAAATGAAAACACAAACACAAAGAAATATCCTCCACTTGAACATAATAACACCACGGCACACACAATAAAGAAATAGCCGAAGCTTTCAAGGATCAATTCCAAAATACATTTAAAACTCACACAGATCCAGAAATGAATACAAACTTCTACAATAAAGTCACTAATCACATAGCAAACAATAAACATCAATATGAACCAATATTTCCAGTGAACATAACTGATACAAATACAAGTTCTAACACTGATTATGAAAGCACATTACTAACAAAGGAAATATCCCTACATGAAATACTAGAAGCAATAAAAAACACCAAAAACAAAGCACCAGGAGAAGATGAAATACAAGCTACTCTCCTAAAAAAGGGCACTCCGAATTGTTTGACCACCTAAATTCATTATTTAACTTATCGCTATCCTCAGGATATATCCCAGTTTCTTGGAAGCTAGCAAATATTTTAATGTTCCATAAGGAAGGAAAACCAGCGAATAAACCAAATAGCTACCGACCAATCAGCCTGACCAGCTGTGTTGGCAAAATTCTCGAAAGAACAATAAGTAATAGATTCTCCACATTCTTGGAGATAACATCAAAATTACCAGAAGAACAGAATGGATTCAGAAAATTTAAACAAACGATAGACCATTTAATAAGATTAACCGAAACCATAATAGATAGTTTTTACAAAAACGAATTCGCTTGCTTCCTCGATATCGAGAAAGCATTCGACACCGTTTGGCACGACGGTCTAAGGTTCCGAATGAATGAAATGGAACTACTGCGAGGAATTATTCGCTGGTTATCTAACTTTCTGGAAAACAGAAAATGTAGAGTAAACGTAGAACGAACTTTTTCCGAATACTTTACTCCACTAACTGGTGTCCCACAGGGAGAGGTGATTAGCCCTATACTCTTCATGATGTATGTAAACAATATGCCATTAAAGGATCCAAATCATGGATTCTCATCACAGTTCGCAGATGATGTGGCAATCTGGAAAAGTGCTGCAACACCCACGATAGCAGCTACAAACATACAACCACAATTAAATAGAATTAGTGAATACTGTGAAAAATATAGAATTAAAATAAACACAGCAAAAACTCAGCTCGTACTCTTTACGAAATCGACAAAACACAAAAAACAACAGCCAGAACTATATATGAATGGCACTCTACTCCAGATTGCACAATCAGCAAAATTCTTAGGTCTCACTACGATTCAAAACTAACTTGTAGCAAATCATGTGAACGAAATTAAAAATAAAATTTGGCGAAGAAACAGCTATGTAAGGAGTCTAACTGGTAAAAACAGTGGAGCATCTACAGATAACATTTTGAAAATATACAAAACATATATTAGACCTGTAATAGACTATGCAGCTCCAGCATGGGTAACTGTAAGTAATAAAACAATCAAAACTAAACTACAAACAATCCAAAACACACTTCTCACAACTGCATACAGAGTCCCGAGATCAATATCATCTAAATTCATTCATAATTACTCGAACATACCACCATATCAGATAGACTCCTAATATTACAATTAGGTACTTTAACAAAAATTGGATGAAAAATGATTATTATGCGAACTAGACAGGTACCTCATACATGATGAAGAAAATCCTAAATATCTCTCCCCAATTAACATATATTTTAAATATAAAGAAAAATAAATTAAAGTAAAATATGTACGTATATAAACTTTAAATCTTATATTTATAGTTTACATATTTATGTATTTTAAAAAATAATAATAATAAAAATATAAATTGCCACCAGCTAACTTGACCTACTGTGAATAATAGACTATAAATGGACATTGCCCTGAGAAGGACCTAACATACAAACAGTCAGGGAAATAAGATCAGGAAGGAGGAAGAGGTCAAAGAGAACCTGACCCTCCAGGGCAAAATACCCAGATACCATTGATCCATCTGGACTAACTGTGTTTCCTTCAGTCCTCTCCGGTTCTAAGTCACGGAAAGCTATGTGCAGATACACATTACACTGGTTTACAAAGAAATTGAGGCAAGCACAAAAATAGCTGTTTTAACCTAATTTGAAGGTGCTGAATTCAGATTTGAAATCCGTTTTTACTCATCGCCTCTAGTTTTTTAGATATGCACACTGTACATTTTCTACACGTACTTTACATAAAGGCGTAGATGCATTCAGGGTTAATTTCTAACATTGTGTGACTTATGTCTTCTTTTTTCGTTATTGTGCAATAAATGTAAGTGATAGCATTACATTATATATAGCTATATATCAAGACGGTTCACCAGTTTCATGAATCGGAACAAAGACCTTGCTTCATTTTTCGACGTGGAAAACAAGTTGTGCTACTGCACAAATGTACCTGACTTGTTCACTTTCCTTGGTTTGCCACATAATCCTTCAGACTGGCGTCTTTTCATAGACTCTTCCAAGCGAAGTCTCAAGGCACAACGGGAATAAATATTTCAGCATTCCCACTGCACACTCGTCCATCTAAAGGAGTCCTATGACAATATGGAGCTTCTTTTAGAAGCTGTTAAGCACAACCAGTACCAGTGGAGTCTGTGTGGGGACCTCAAGGTCATTGGTCTTCTTATGGGTATGCAAGCGGGCTTCACAAAGTACTGTTGCTTTCTCTGTCTCTGGGAGAGTCGAGCTGTATCCCAGCATTACAAGCAGAAAGACTGGGGTCTAGAAGCACTTTCGTTCCTGGCGAAAGCAGCGTCAAGGAGAATCCTCTGGTTGACATGAAGAAGGTGGTTCTTCCTCCTCTTCACTTCAAGCTTGGTTTCATGAAGAATTTCGTGAATGCCATGGACAAAAATGGTGCTGCCTTCCAACACTTGTCTACTTGTGTTCCCAGGTCTCAGTGCTGCTAAGCTCAAAGAGGGCATCTTTGTCGGACCTCAATCCGAGAAGTGCTGAAGGATACTGATTTTGAGGAGCTTCTTACCTTAAAGGAACTGACAGCATGGGAAACATTTAAGTCAGTCGTAGTGGCTTCCTTGGTAAACACGCGTACCAATTACCAAGACTGTACTGAGAAGATGCTAAAGACTTATGAGGATATGGGATGCCGAATGTCACTCAAAATTCATTTTCTTAATTCCCACCTCAACTTCTCCCTCCAAACCTTGGATCAGTGAGTGATGAGCACGGAGAAAGATTCCACCAAGACGTTACGAAGATGGAGAGCAACTACCAAGGCAAGTGGAACCACAGCATGATGGGAGACTTCTGCCGGATGATCTTGCGTGACAGCCCGGAGGCAAATACACCAGATCATCTGAGAAAACACACTTCTAACTGTCTGCGGTACTATGAATTGTGTACATTGTGTCATCCAAGTATATTTATTCCATCAATGTTCTTTATCTATCCTGTTTTATATCTGTCATAAGCTGCTGCAAACTGTTGAAATAAGCACGTATATACTCTGTATATACTAAAATGAGACTATTTAAAAGCCAGAAAACTAGAGGTGATAGAGCAAAACTGTTTACAACTTTGAATTCAGCACACCCAAATCAGTAAAAAAACACCTATTCACATTCTTTCCTCAGACACAAATATTTTTGGAAACCGGTGTTAAAATTGAAAAGTAAAGGGTATATGAATTTTTGAGGTTGTAATATTACTTTTGTAAATTTCGCCTTCAAAATGTGTTATTTGAAGGATATTTTTATTTCTCGTTCAAATTTTTTTACAAACACATGTATTTAGCACAGGTTTTTGAATTTAACGTATCAAATTCTTTCATAACTCATATCTTAAGCCGCTCATTTTCAGGGATCGTTTCAATTTGGTGTTTCTGAATTAGCTCATACATGTCGCTTCATAATTACTTATCTGACATTAATTTATTTTCTAAAATCACCTTTTTTGTTTCCTTAAACTTGATTGTTTTCTTAAATTTGCGCAAAGCTACACGAGGCTATCCGTGCTAGCCGTCCCTAATTTAGCAATATAAGACTGGAGGTCGTCACCATCCATTAAACAGCTCTTGGACTACCCTTTTACCAGCGAATGGTGGAATTTATCGTCACGTTATAACGCTCCCACGGCTGAAAGGGCAAGCATGTTTGGCGCGACGGGAATGCGAACCCGCGACCTTCAGATTACGAGTCGCACGTCTTAACACGCTTGGCCGTGCCGGTTCAAAAGTGTTAATACCCATACCAGCAATTCCGAGATACATTTTTACGTCAAGTGGGTTTCTCGTCATCATTAGCTTAGATATTTTTACGTTTTACAATTTTCACGGCCTTAGCTGTAATATTACTTTATGTTTGTTGTGACGTGTCTGCCATTTAGTCGTCCAAAGTTTATTACATATACACAGCATACGCGAGTTTCTAACTTTCATCCCAAAATCTATTGAATCTCATATAAATGTATGCGCTTCAATACATGTTTCGAATAATATTTGGTTCATATAGAAACATAGAAATGAAAGAAAATAAAATAATGTGGCTGTTGAGTATTAAAAACAGTCCACAAATTATCACAGCAACGCGTCTTGCTTGAACTCTTTATTCAATGTTCTTGACTTACCGTTTTTCTTCATAAAGTCTATCTCGAAATCTATCTGCAGTAGATGCTACTAATTTGGGGCTAACAGGCTGTCAGATGGTAGTTAAGATTGTTTTGAATTTAGCGCAAAGCTTCTTGAGGGCTATTTGCGCTGGCCGTCCTAATTCAGATGCGTAGACCAGTGGGAAGGCAGCTAGTCATCACCACCCACAGCGAAATCTTGGCTTCTCTTCACCAACGATTGACCGAACCATTATTTTAACCTCCAGGGATAAAGTTGAGCATGTTTTGGTGTGACTGAACCAAACAAAATTTGAGCAGGGAAAGGTTTAATTGAATGTCTACAAAGTTATGGCTGTTACATCGCCCGAACAGGGACTCCAACCCTGGACCGTTAGGTTAAAAGCCTAACGCTCTACCGACTGAGCTACTCGGGCTGCTGTTGCACTTTTAACAACTTAGAATATGTAATACTTACAAAATATATTTTGTTCGTTCAAAAATAAACTCATAAGTTAATGGTGGCAAACGAATTTTAGATACATAATACCTTATCATTACCTCTAGCGCGGCATGCGCAAAATCGTTAAGAAGGCACTCGACTCGTAATCTGAGTGTCGCGGGTTCGAATCCCCGTCGCGCCAAACATGCTCGTCCTTTCAGACATGCGGGCGCTATAACGTGACGATAGTTCCACTGTTCGTTGATAAAAGGTAACGCAAAACGAGTTGGCGGTGGTGGAGAGACGTCTAGCTGTCTTCTCTCTCGTCTTACACTGCTAAAATTAGGGACGGCTGGCGCAGATGGCACTGGTGTAGTTCTGCGCAAAATTAAAAACCAAAGAAACAAAAAGCTCTAGACCAAACTTGATGGTTTGTTAAGGCTCGAAACAAATCGGACGGTTCTTTGTCTGGCTCTTGTTGAAGGCGATTTTAGGCTTTGAAATTTCACTAAAAATATGAGAAGAAGAACTTAACTTAAATTTATTTCTCATCAAGACAACACATCGCTCAACGAACTCACTGAGTACAACTGAAATCAACGACAGAAGAGCGGGAAACCGCAAAGATCTAGACAACGGGTCTAATGAGGCCTACAAAAGAAATGGCGGGAAAAGCCGTTACGCAGAACAAACGACTATACAGGTAAGTCAACTGAAACTGGTGCAATAACATTAATAATTCCCCATTGCTAGCTCTGTGTAGTCTGACAAAAAGGGAATTAAATACGGTAAAGAAAACAAAAAAATGTAATTAAAAAAAGTAAAGTTAAGAGAAAGTTTCATTAAAGAAATTAATTCTTCGGAAAACTCCGAATTTGAAGAAGAAGCAGTGATGGCTACAATACTGACGTAGAGGTAACTACACCTGCAACAAAAGTAGGTAGTCCCGTTAATGCAATGCAACAAAACTTAAAAACTAACGATGTTGATATTACACCAATGAATAATGTACAAAAAAATGACACGGACAGTGATCGAGACTTGGAGGACCAAGGATTTATCACTGTATTATAAAACAAACAACTAACCACAGTACTATTTTAAAGACAAGACCACCACAATATGCGGTGATAATAGAAGGCATTCCAGGTCAGTATAATCAACCCCTGCTTCCCACAGAGGTAAAAAGATGCAAACCTAATGTTAATATAGTTAACATTAAGCGTTTGCCAAGAGGGAGTGTGCTTGTGCAAGGGCAAGATGTGGTCGATCTTAACAGACTACGTAAAGAATGGCCAACAGATGCCTTTAAACCTGGGAATATTAAATCCACCTTCCGGGAAGTAAGCCCCAATCAAAAGCAATTGTGGTAAGAGGGGTCATCAGACGATTGACCTGGACCTTGTAAAACAGGTACTTGACGAACAAAACATACCAGACACAAAGACAGGAACGAATTATTTCTAAGAAAACACAAACACCTACAAACCTGATAAGAATTGACATTGAGGACAGCTACAACATACGAAATTTGATAAACAATGGAATATTGCTCTAAAATCAAAATACCACAGTTGAGCAATTGAAAACTCCCGCTAATTGTTGTAACACAGTGTTACAACTGCCAAAGATATGGACATTTTCAGCAGCCTGCTTAGCATCACCGAGGTGCTGCGGATGTGGCGGGGAACACCATATCAACCAATGCAAAAAAGAAAAAAGAAACGTCTAAATGTTGAAACTGTGGTCAAACCCACGCAGAAAATTACAAAGGCTGCGAAAAATATAAACAAATGAAGCAACGTATTTATCAGATCAGAACACCAACAGAACAGAATCAACCGAAAACAATCAGTTTACCTAAAACAGACACACCAACAGAACAGAATCAACCGAAAACAAACAGTTTACCTGAAACAAGCACATCAACAGAACTCAATAAAACAACAAAACCACGTATGCAGAAATGTTAAAAGGAAAAGAACCACATAAACAACAAGTACAGAAGACTAATACACAGAACAAGACACATTAACACAAAAAACCAAAAGAAAACAACATCACCATACAAGAAACGAATATTAACACAACAGACAAAACAAGCCTGTTTCAAACAGTTTTCAAAAATGTAATAACTGATTTATAAACAGAATATACCAAACCAAACCAGACAACTAACTTTCGAGAACTACTGATCACTATCTCCATAAAACACATCACACCTCATATACCCCTACATTATAATTACACTAACAGGTTACATGCTCACCGCACAATGTTCACAGTAGTGTATATCAACATCTAAGGTGCAATAGCTTCCAAGAAACATGAGATCGAAGACCTAATAGAAGAATTAAACCCCCAGATTATAATAATAAGTGAAACTCTAACATACAATAATAACAGATTTAAATACCATATTATTCAACTATTAGAAAAGACGGAAAAAATAAAAATGATGAAAACAGAGGCATTATTCTGCTCCACAAAGTGGACTTATCTGTAGTCGAATCAAATAAACCAGTAACAATGAACATGTTACTGTAGATATCCTCCAAACGAATAAAAATAAAATAACCGTAATAGGAATTTACTGCTCACCCAATAAACAATTAGATACAATTTTACTTAATAACATCTTTTCTCACAATCAAAACACCATAGTTATGGGAGACTTAAACAGTAAAAATTGTTTTCCTTTGGATGCCGATGTTCTAATTCCAATGGTAGAAAATTAATACAATTTATAGATGATAATAACATATCTTTATTGAATGATACCACACCAACACATACATCCTATTCCACTAACACTAGTGACATACTAGATCTGTGTATGTGTACATATAATTTAAGCCAGAAATTAGTAAATTTCTAGTTGGAAAAGATGTAGATAGTGATCATCTCCCAATTTTTTGCGTCTTCGATCTCACCCCCCTATGAAAATATAACATATAAGAAAGAAAATTTAATTACAGTAAAGCAGATTGGCAATGCTATAACAAGAATTAGATAATCTGTTACCTAATAAAAT